>JAADXF010000350.1:0-22001 GCA_023337575.1 Pythium chondricola | reverse complement strand
TGGGCAAGAAGGGAGGCAACAAGCAGGCGCAGCAGGAGCAGGAGCAGAAGCCAGCGCCGCAGAAGCAGCAGCAGGCCAAGCAGGCAGCTCCGGCCAAGGAGGCTCCAGCTCAGCAGGACAACAAGAAGGGCAGCAAGAAGGGTAGCAAGAAGTAGTAAATCTCCCCCATAAAACATGGAAAACATTGACCACTTCAACATCGCATGATCGGCATGGTGTTATCCACTTTTACCCTCATTGAGCAACTTGTAAGTGTGCGATTGCCAAATCAAGAATGACAAGGGTCGCGATCTTTGGCTTGTCTTCCATTAAATTTTCTTGGCCACGAGAGTTCGAAAGACCAGCGCTCGACGCATTCCGCTAGTCTCTCTGCACGCGACGCCACGATGGACGCGCTGTTTTCACCGGGGCTCCTGCAGCGGCTCAGTGACATGGTGCTGGGCGGCGCTGCGCCCGAGACCGACGAGCAGCGACAGGCGCGACTGCGGGCGGAGGCCACGACGGCGCTCCTCATCAAGAGCCAGCGTGGTGTGATCCTCGAAGACCTTGAGCACGCCGTGAATGCCGTGCGTCACTACATGGCGGCCAAGGACGCGCACCCGAAGCGCAGCATCAGCAAGCGCGACCAGCGACTGCTGGAAGACGAGGAGACCAAGGAGCACGACGAGCCAGCACTCATGGAGAGCACCGACGAGCCACGCCGTGTGCTGCTCAACGATGCCATTGGTGTGGTCACGATGCTCTGCGCGACGCTGGACCGCTGTGTGGTCCACGGTCTACGGCCGATCAACCCGGATGAGAACGACACGGTCAAGTTCTTTGGTGTGGTCAAGTGGACCTGTACCCGTGTGGACGCGATCCGCAGGAAGCAACTGGCCGACGCCATGCAGCTGGCCGCGAGCTCGGGCAAGCGTGTCCACGAGGTGGTCACCTCCAGTGTGGAGACGGATCTACCACGCGCGGTGCGAGGTTTCCTCGCCGCCGTGCGTGCCGCCGCTGGACTCACCAACGTGGTCAGTGACGAAGGCAAAGCGAGGGCGTTTGTGCGCCAGGCACTCAACATGCACGTGCTGCAGTCGAGCCTGAGCATGGTGTTGTCAGAGACCAACATGGATCTACTGGCGAGCTACTACACGGAGCATGCACTGTTCCGCCAGCGGGACGACGTCCAGGTGTTTCTCCACCTCCTGACTGGACTGGACGCACTGCCATTTGCATTCTTGATCGACGACCCGCGACTGGACCTACCACCAGAAGAGCTACCTTTCGCCAAGCCACTACCGCGGCCCAAGGCGCAAAAGGGCAAGCGGCAGGCGCCCAAGCTCATCGACCCGGAAGACATGGTCGGCGGCCGCGTGCGGCTGTGTGAAGCGGACGACGACACCACCCTTTTGGCCCAGAAGCTGGTGTCGCACCATGAACTACGCAGTGCATTTGACTCGTTGAAAGGTGGCAACCCATTGTCCGAGATGCTCAAGAAGACCGCGCAGAGCCAGAAGATGGAGGACGCGGCCGTCGCGGTGCTGCGGTTCCTGGAGCTAGGCTACCCCGAGTACGACGTGTTTGGCACCGAGCTACTGGACGTACTGTGCAACCCATTCCTCAGTGGCATGGCACGCTTTGAGACGTCGCTGGGCATCCCGGATGTCGTCGAGGCCTGCATCTGCTACCTGTACGAGCACCTGGACACGCCAGGGCTCTTCCAGGTCCATCTCCAAGCCGAGCACGTGGTCGAACTACGGGATACCATCGAAGAACTCGGTGGCTTCCACAAGCAAATGGCCGTGGATCCGCACGAGGTCACTGCGATCTTGTTTCAGTACCTATGGGAGCTGCCCGACCCACTGCTCACGGAGGCGCGCATGGACAACTTCCTCGTTTGTGCCGGTGGTGGCATGAGTGACGCACATGACGTGGAGCCCGTGGCGATGGACAAGGAGGAGAAGGTGATGCTGCTCCGCGTGCTCGTCAACGACCTGCCCTGGTTCACCAAGCCGCTGCTCGAGCGGCTCTGCCGCTTGGTGCACACCGCGCTGGCCCACGGAAACAGGAACGGACTCACGCTGTACTCGGTGGCGACGGCGTTCGCGCCGCTGCTGCTGCGCCGCCACCACAGCGAACGCTTCAGCGAGTACGAGGACGCCAGCTTCCGCAAGTACCCAGTCGGGTACCAGCCACCAACGGCCGTGCGGTTCCGCATGCTGCCGACGGACAGCGACGCCTTCTACTCGAACCAGGGCGAGCGCATGGACGCGGAGCGGCGGCTGCGTCGCCACGCTGTGCGGGATGCCCACGAAGGCGCCCAGGTGCTCCGTGTGCTCTTCCAGGAGCAGCAGGCCATCCTCCAGGACTTTCGTGATGAACTTGGGGTGCGTCGCAGCCGACTACGTGATAAAGTGTTCTTGCTCGAGAGCGTGCGGTTCAAGATGGAGGAGCCGATCGACGTGGCCAATGCGTCGCACGTGGCGTTGCTCAAGCGACTCTGGGACACGCTGCTCGTGGCGGAGCCTGGGCAGGAGGACGAGGACCAAGGCGACGCCGTGCTGCTCACGGGCAATGTGGATGTGGACGTGGCCGCATTGCTGCGGTCTCCACGGTGGCGACGTAGCGGGTTCCACACCGAGAACCCGCTCGGTGGCTTCCGTGGCGGCGGCCTGCTCTCGCTCGAGTGCCTGGTGTATTTTTTGGAAGAGTACCCGGACAAGGCCACGGCGATGATGCGTCGCAACGCGCTGGCCGGTGGCAACCGGTACCCGTTCCCGGTGGCCAGCATCAACGTGATGCGCATGCTGATGAAGCTGCTGATGCTGGACGAGGCGCCCGAGGTGAGCAGCAAGCTGGTGCTCCACTCGACGGATGACAAGTCGCCCACCACGGTGCTCAAGATGCGTGTAGCCGAGCGCGTGAGCCGCTCGCCGTTCTGGCACGTGCTGGACGACGCGCAGGCCATCTACAAGCTCCAGGCCATGGCGTTCATGCTGCTGGACCTCCACTGGCTCCACGCGGGTGCAACACAGATGGGTTTCCAGCCCGTGCTCGACGCCACGCGCCGCCAAATGGGCTGGCTGCTGGAGCAGGCCCCGCAGAGCGTGGAGGAGATGTGGACCACGTGGATGCGTGTCCGCGAGCTGCACGCCGCCAAGTTTACACCGGTGTACTCGACGGCGACGCAGCAGCACGCCAGTGACGAGAGCGACCGTCTGGTCGCTGCCATCCAGCGCAAGCAGGGGCTCCTCCCAGAGGACCAAGTGGAGGAGGATGGGGTGGAGGAGATGAGGACGGCGACCGCCACCAAGGAGCTGACCACCGTGGACCACGAGGAGGTCAACCCGGCATTCGCGTTCTGAGTGGCGCTCTTGTGTACTGTACGCTTGGTTCATGCTGCTACTGTAGTACTTTGGTACTACTACTACTACTACTTCGTGTATGGATTTTTCTATTGGGACGTGAGCTTGGCTTTCTCGTCACTGGCCTTGGTGGTCGCGGGCACCTGGAGGTAGATGGACTGCCTGCTCGTGGAGGCGACGCCCTGGCGGCCACTGTGGCCAAAGTCATGGAGCAGCCCGTCGGCGTCGTGGCCGCCATTGGTCGCCTTCCAAAAGCAGCAGAGTGAATAGAGATTGCACTTGGTGGGGACGTGGGCGACCGCGTAATGGAACGCATCCTCTGCGTCGCCGAGCTGGAACGCGTAGTCACTCCACTCGCGCTTGGCCAGGCTCGCGTTGTTGTCGCGCTCGCCGATCATGTGGTTGCAAGTGTTGAGGTAGACCAAGGGCCGGTGACCATCCTTGTGCCACTCGGCGTAGCCCACGTCCTCGCGGTAGTGGTGCATGAGCGAGAACCAACAGCACACGTCGGCCTTGTCGCCTTGCGCCCACGTCTGCTCGCCGCCGTGGTCCACCGTGAACACGCTGGCCCACGGTGTGGAGCTCTCCAGGGTCAGGTCCACGTTGCTGTGAGGTGGAAATAACATAATTCAGTAAGTCATCCCATTCAGTGAGGGTGGCGTGTGGGTCAACGTACTGAAATTCCATATAGTTGATGTCCGCCGTGCGCTTGTAGGTGCGGCGATTGAAGGTGCGGTAAAACAGCGTGGCGATGCAGTTCTCACGCGCGGGTAAGATGCGGTTGTACGAGGCCTCGCCTGTGAACACGATACAGAGCTTGCAATCGAGCCGCGCGGTCGCGTCGTCGCGCTCGAAGCGGAAGAAGACCTTGACCAGTCCGTTCCCATTGTCCACGTCCACCTGCGGCTGCACGAAGATGGGCAGGCAGCGCCGCAGCCACGCGAGCTCGTCGGGCGTGACGGTGGAGGGGATGATCGAGGAGGATGGCGTGGAGGAGGCGGAGGGGACGCCGTCGGATGGCTCGCTCATTTCGACGTAGGCGAACGCGACTGAGTCGTCGTACCGCGAGTAGTGCGGCGGTGGGTGGCGCAGCAGCGGCGAGGCGGCGGCGGTCGGGCGCGGCGTGGAGGCCGGCGAGGAGGACGCGGAGCGCGAGAGGTGGCTGCTTGCGTGGCCGGCGATGCGCGTGCGAGCTGGTTGCGAAATGGTGGGCGGCGTGATGATCGCCAGCTGGCTGCCGAATCAGTTAAATATGGATATTGGCCGTGGGGAATGGATGGCTTGGCGGGATGGTGGTGGGGAGGCAACGCGATGGGGGCGGTCGCGCGGAGAATATAATAGCACACGGAGGCTCGTGGTGGCCTAGCGTACTACTGCTGAGTACTACTTAGTACGTGCTTGAAGCCGCGGCGGCTCAAGATGCGATCCGCGACGAAGCGGTGCCAGCCCGATCGGCAGTTATTTATGGAAGTTCGACTCCGACTCAGATATGATACCGTGCTGAACTTAGGCATCTGGTTGTGAGCAGTTCAACGTACTGAAAATGTGTTAATTTATGGTGGCACCTGCATCCCGTCGGGGAAGAGTCCAGGGGCCCCGAGCCCGTGGCCCTTGGCGGTGGCTGTGGCGCCGGCATTTCCCTCATGCACCTCTTCGTTCAAATGGCTCGTGTGGAAGCTGAGAACCATAAACACCCAGAAGTGGAGCAACGCCAAGTAGCCCAGCAGTGCGAGCCGCGCCAGGGGCATGCTCAGGAACACCCGCCCCAGGAACAGCAGCCACTTGTCCAGCACGTCCAGCGCCGTCACGACTCGCGTGCTGCGTTCCACGACGGGGGCCACACGAGAGATGGTGCTGGCCATGCGGTTCGACCGAGCGCGTGCACCTGGCTTGCGCCCGACCGGTGTCCCCAGCTCCATCATGTCCACACCGAGAACGCCTCCGTTGCGCTCGATCTGGGCCAGTTTGTCCTCCGCCACCGCGCACCGACGCTGCGCGTCCGTGAGCCGCACCTCCAATGTCGTGATCTTGCTGCGCAGTGCGTCGATGCTTTCCTGCTTCTCAATCAACCGGTTGGTCAGGGTTTGGATCCGCGCGTCGGCGTCCTGGGTCTTGTCACTTCGGAAGGACGTGGCTTCCCATTGTGTCAGCTTGTCCCGGAGCTCCGCGTTGGTCTTCGTGAGCGTGATGGCCTGCCGAGACGCCTCGTCCTGCGCGTGGACCAGTGCGTCTTGGAGTCGCTTGACGTCGTGCGTCAAGCTGAGTACCTCCTGGCTGTGGATCTCGCTCTTGCGCGATTCATCGTGCAATGCCTTCTTGGTCCGTATCAACGATTGCTGCACTTTGCGGTACTCTTCCTGCAGCTGTGTGTATGCTGCAGTGGTCGTCCTACCACCCGTTGTGTGGACATCCTGGGACGCTGGTGGGGTCCACCCAGCCTGCTCCTTCAGCTTCACCAGTTCTCTCTCGAGGCTCGCGACGGTGGTGGACAGTTCGGCGTTGGTCTTCTCCAGCTGCGACTGACGCTCAAACATGGTGCGCTTGCTATCGTTCCACTCTCGCTTGGCGTGACTGAGACTCGTCTGCGCCTCCTGGAGCTCTAGACGGAGTGCCACCACCACTTGCTCCGACTGCTGGCTCGCCGACGACGCATTGGTCCACAATGAATCCTTGGATTCTTCAGCGCGAGCGATCTCTGCACGCAGCAACTCGATCTCTTCGCTGCGACCGGTGTCCATTTCCTGTAGTGCAGTGTAGTCGGCCTGGAGCGTCTGGAGCTGGGCTTCCTTCAACTCGAGTGCCTCGACAAAGTTCTTCTCGTCGGTGTCCTTCTCCATGCGGAGCTGCGCCATTTCCTGCTGCGCCTCGGCCAATCTGTCCTTGCACTCACGCTCGAGCGCTTCAATTTCCTCCTCCAGTACTTGGATACTCTGCTGGTGCTTGCCCAGGGCCTGGTCCTTGAGCCGCAGTTCGGATTTTAACTTGGAAATCTCCTTTTTGAAGCGTGTATTCTCAGCGTCGGATGACGATGACGACGGCACCAATGCTGCTGCTATGGTGGTGGTGGTAGTGGTGGTGGTGGAGGAGGAGGAGGAGGAGGAGGACGGTGTGGACTGGAGGCGTCCAGAGTGTGGTGGGGTTTGGAGAGGAGGGGATCTGGCGGAGCGAGCGGACGAAGCAGACCCAGGGGGCGACCGCGCAATAATGGAGGAGGATGCTCCTCCTTCTCCTTCTTCTCCTCCCATGTTGCGTCGGGGTTCAGTAGCATTGACAGCGGTGCCGGACTCGTCCTCACTGTCGGTTGTGGTAGTGGTCTTGAGCTGGGCGGATTCCGTGGCGCGCGTGATCCCCTTCTTCAGAGAGGAGAGGAGCCCCTGCTCCTCCACTGCGTCCTCTGCGTCCGTGTTGCCTCCATTCAGTGTCAGCGCCGCGTGCTGGTCCACGGATTCCAGCAGCGTGCCCGCGAGCTGCAGGGAGCTGTTGACCCAGTTCATCGCTAGAGTTGGATCCAATGTGGACTATTGATGATGATGTCGTTGTGAGAAGCGCAAGCAGTACAGTACTGACTATACTGAGTGATACTACGTATTCAGTACCAAAGGGATTCTCCACACCTGCGACATGTGCAAGCATATGCGACATGTGCAACAATATTGCACGCCTCCGTACTTACTCGGCGTCAGCGGTGACTTCTTCGGCGTCTTCTTCTTCCTCCTCCTTGGACTCGGTGATGCGTGCGCCTTGGCTCCACACGGGCGCAGACTCGCCGTTGTATCCGTAGTTGAAGAAGAGCTCTTCGCCCTTGTTGATGTCGGCCATGGCCCAGATGGAGATGTGGTGCTCACCTCCGACTCGCATGATGCGCGCGTGGCATTTGTGGCCCACGGCCACGTGGTTGCAGAACTTGCTCTTGTTGCCCGTGCGGATCGCATCCACGACCGAGTCTTCGTTGAGATCGAAGAGGAAACTAATGTTGAGCTTGTCGTAGATCGAGCCGCGGCGCTCGGCTTCGTCGTGCGAGATGATCGCACCCGTGTACTCGTAGATGAACTCGCCGCGGAGGATTGGCTCGAGGGCGAACGCACCCCAGCCGTGCGTGGTCGAGAACGACACGCCAATCTTCCGATGGAGCTCACGCTGCACGTTCACGTTGCAGCAGCTTTCCAGGTCACGCGCGCTCACCATCTTCAGTTCCTTGTTGTAGATGAGCACTGGAGTATCGGCGGCACCACACGTGTGGCACAGATCAGGGTTGCACTCGCGCATCGCGACAAAGCATGGGCACTGATTCGTGCGGCAGTTGCCCGGGCTGCAGCGGCAGCCTTGGAATCGGTTCGGGCAGTCACGCGAACAGGAGCACGCCTTCTCACACATGTGGTCACGCTTCATGCACGAGCAACTGGCGCCAAAGTCACAGATGCCCTCGTGGTTGCACGGCTCGTAATCGTGGTTCGAGGTCGAGGTGTCTTTGAGACGCTGGTGCCGCGTGCGCTTGAGCAGTTCGCGGTTGTTCGACGGCAGAGCAGCAGTTGTACGCCCACGTTTGCGGTTCTTCTTGCCACTGACATCCGGCGAGAAGTACCCTTGCTGGCCCACCGGCTTACTCCGCTGCTGGCTCTCGAGGAAGGTGTGGACGTCGCGACACGAAAGCGACTGGAGCACACTCGCAATCATACACGCGTTGTCGCCCACAGAGTATCTGAGTTTTTGGAGAACAAGAAGTTCAGAAGACGTGAGCTTCGCCTTGATGAGTTCCTCGGGCTCGGCAAACTCGTCCACGTCGACGGTCGGAGCCTTGTCTGCATCAACTTGCGGCGACTTCCAGCAGCCCTCACCGCATGGCGTATCGGACGCGAGGAATGCCTTCACCTTGCCTGACACAAGAGGCACATGCGACTCATCGAGGTACTCGGACTCGTCGAGGTTGGTTCGCTTCGGCATTTGCTTCGTGCGTGGTCGTGGAGCACGGGGACGGTGACCCTGAATTAGAAGCTGTGTCTCTGCGCTGATTGTGGCGAGAGTGCTCGCTCGGGTTCCAGACCGTACCGAGCGACGCGGCGCAGCCGAAGAATCCATGGCTTCTTGCGACGTCGCACTCATGGCATCGGTCACGTCAGCATCCGTCTCGTCTACTTCAGTGGCGTCTTGGATCGACGGACTGTCGGAAGCATCATCAACGTTTTTAAGTTGCGTCTCAGCCTCGGGTTCTTCCGCTGACTCGCCAGCATGATCTTCCACAGATTTACTCTCGTGGAGATTGTCGTCAGGCTCGTCACCCTCGAGCTTCTGCAGCACCAGCGCGTATCGCGTCGCGGGGTAGAGTGGATCTACGCGCCTCGTTGGCATCGGATGCTCGATTCCATGTTCCGGGCAGTCGTACTTGTAGCACATGCGGCAGAACAAGTCGCGGTACGTCTCCGACAGGTCCGAGTAGTCGTTCGTGTAGCGCAATCCCAGCAGTCGACGGAACAGCTTCACGTTTCGTGATGACGATGGCAGCAGGTTGGTCTCGAAGTAGGTCCACTGGGCTGACAGCCTCTCGATCAATGGCATCGAGACCTTGTTGTGGTTCACAAACGGGAACAACCTCTGTGTGAGAGTTTGCAGGGCGTGCCATGTCTGCGCATCTTCATCATTCGCCTTCACCTTGTCCTCCAGGAAAGCGCGTATCTCTTGCATGCGGATGCTGGCGAGTCGTCTCGAGTCACGAGTCTTCTTGATTTCCCCGTACTCTGCAAATGGCTGCGTGAACCCCGCGACTTGCTTGAGGGCATTGAAAACCGACTCCGAATCGCCACACTCAGCCACCACCAGCCGCAAAAGGTACTCATGTGTCTCGTTGTCGAGGCCGTTGCTGACCTTGGAACTTTCGGTGGTGTCCTTAGGTCGCACAGACTCGTAGTGCTTCACGTCGATTGCGTCGCCGCGGTCGTTGTCCCCAAAGTACGGCACGTAGCGTAGAATCGGATCGTCTTCGACACGGTTGCTCGACTTCACACCCGTGTAGGTGGTCGATCGGCTCAATGGTCTCACGACCGGTAGCTGCACTGCGACATGCGGCACGACTTGTTTCTCAACGAGGAACGTCTCTCCACGACCCATCGTAAACGAGTCGCCCAGTGGAATTGTCGTCTTCGGCACGAGCAACTGATTGGTGAGCTCATGCTCGAGAGGCGACACGACCAAACTACTGAAGCTTGCGGTCTTGCGCTTCACGGCTTGGTCCACAAGGAGTCGAATATGAGCATCCCGCAGTCGCATATACTCTGTCGTCTTCTCTCGCGCCTCGCGTACGACAGCTTCCGTCTTCCGTTCGTAGCAGCCTTTGATCTTCGGGGTCCACGTCTCCAGCAACTCCATCACTCGCTCATTCATCTTGTCTTGGGACACACCAACAGCTGAGGTATCTGACGACAACACGAATGTCTTGGTCTTGCCGAACGAGTTGACAAGTTCACACTTTGACTCGAGTTCACCAGAGGGATCTGCACAAAGATGAAACGTGAGTCATCAACAACTATAACACGCAGTCGGACTTGACGTACCAAACTCGGGGAGTGAGCGGTCCGCAGTTGAGGCGAACGGAGGCGAAACAGTGTCCGGCAGCAGCAGAAGATTGAGAGGCGCGGACTCGGCACGCAAGCTTCTCCAAGCTGTCGTGTGAGGCACAGTGTCAGCAGCTGTGCGTGGTTTGGACAGAGGCACACTCGGGGCTGAATCGTCCACCATCGCGGCGGATCGAGATACAATCGGCGTATACAGCGAGGAGAACTTGCGGGGCGTGGACTGCTTGACAACAGGGCCCTTCTTCGTCTTCTCCGCAGCTTTCTTTCCCCCCGAGGGCTTCTTGCGATCAGCCTTTGGCTGCGGCGTAGATGGAACAAAATCATCATCGCCATCATCCGTTTGCTTCACCTCGTTCTCGTCATCGGCGAGCTCCTCAATCTCGATGAGGTCCAAGGAGCTATTGTCGCTATCGACACTGTCAGCACGCTGTTTGCGACCAGGGAGTCGGCTGCTCTTGGTAGGGGCACTCGATTTCTGCGTTGGCTCGGCACGGTGGGATGCGGACGGCTCCTCGGATTGCAGCTTCAGTTCACGCTGTAATCTCGCCCACGCAAGTTCTTGAGCCTGTAGCTCACTCACCGAGAATAATTCCGACATCATGCCGGATGACCTGGCACGCCGTGACTCTCGCGGTTCGTCCACAACGGGTTCAATCTCTAAGCGAGGCTGCTTCCGTGCAGGTTGCTTGGTCTTCGCCTTCGCCTTCGCCTTGGACTTGCTTGGCGGCGTGGGTGGCGTCACCGGTTGTTTCCTTGGCGATGGTCTTGCCTTCGTTGCTGGCTTTGACTGGACCGTAGGCTTGGCTGGCGAGCGCGTCGTCCTTTGCCTATCGCGAGGGTTCTTCTGGGTAAGCTGCAAGGACTCCACCAGCGTGGCCTTCTTGGCGGCCACAAAGTCCAGCTCGAAATCGTCGTCGTCTTCCTCCTCGAATGGCTCATCGTCCTCGTCCTCTTCCTCGTCCGACTCCATCAGGCGACGCTTGGTATTGCGGTTAGTACCACGAACGTCGCGACTGCTGTTGCTCTTCTTTGGCGGAGGCGAAGGAGACTCGTACTTGGTGTTCTGCACCTGCTTGCGTGCCAGCGTCGTGGCCAGAACCGTACGACCCACACCGGCGGTCTTGGTCTTTGTCGGCGGAGGTGGCGAAAGGGAGGGTGGAGGGGAAGGCGGCAGAGGGGACGGTTGCGTTGGTCCTCGGTCGGCGTTGGCGCCGTAGAGACTTTTGAGACGCTTGAGCTCGGCCTCCTGTGCCTGCAGTTCGCTCAGCGTGAGCACGTCGGACAGCACGTGGCGCGAGGCCTCTCGTCGCGCGCGTGGCGGCATGACTTCCTCCACTTCTTCGTCGTCGCTAACGGTGGTGTTGGCGCGGTTCTTTGTCCGTGGTTTGACGTTTGGTGACCTGCGCACAGTCGCCGGCGATCGTGTCGGCGTGGGCGTTTTCTTGGGTTTCGAATTCTTCTTCTTGCTGTTGTGACGAGGGCGTTCAAAGTCGGAATCGTCGGCGGAGGACGCCGACGAGGATTCAAGGAACGCCCAGTCTTCGCGGCGCGGTGGTATGTCGTACGATTCCTCCGCCGACGGCGCGCCGCGGCGCGAACGGCGCTGCGTGGGGACGTCGCTGTCGCCGTCGCTGAGCACGATGACGTCGGCGTCATCCGGGGCGCGCGTGGCCGCAGCTTTTCCACGACCTGCAGAAGAGAAGAAGAAGGAGTGAGTGTGTGTGTGAGTTGAACTTGGAGGGGAGAGAGGAGGGGAGGGAGGAGGGAGAAGGGGAGCGGAGCCACTGGTTGGTTCAATGGGTGGCGATGGCACGCTGCTCATGCGGCCACGCTATACGCTCCCTCTCATGCAGTAGTGGCGCCGTATGGGGCGCGTCGATCGAGGGCATTCAGATACGGACCTTTGACCATGGCGTTGGCTGTGGCTCCACTTGGAAATCGAAAAGGCCACAGGGCCACGCCACGGAAGGAGGGATTGTTGGGAGGCAATAGTGGCACCTCGTTACAGTGACATTTGCCGCGCAAGATGAGGTTCACGTGGTGCGGGTGGCGCCGGTGAGGACATGCAGGCGGTACGGTATACCACCGCAGCGACGCGTGATTTTCATGCGCAAATGAAGCCTATCGCATCGCTCGATCCAATGGGAGAATGCTTACACCACCGATGGTATTGCAGGCAACGAGGAGAAAAAGATCGCTGATCAGAGGTATCCGACCTGATTTGACGTTGTGTATTGGTCTTGTGGAGGAGAGATAGAAGAAAGAATACACTCATACGCTTGTCTTGGATGAAGGGAGTGGAAGCGCGTTCACGGCAACCACGAGGAGCTGTCTAGTTGAACTCGGACGCGTCATAAATACCAGGCAGCATGGTGTTGACCTTCTCCGCAATGGCCATGACGATACCGCTGTGGTGGTTAGACAACACAAGCACGAAATCAGTATCAATTCGGCCATCGGCTCCGGCACAAAAGAGCTGCGACGCGGTACCTGCGGTAGGCCGAGATGCCCTTCGACTTGAGCCAGTACCAGAACGCATCGCAGTGCGCGGCACAGTCAATCAGACCATCCTCGTTCGCATCCGTGTTTTTCTACGTGATAAATCGTAAGCATTAGACACGGGAGGAGCGATGTAGCCACCACTAGCTGCTGTATTTGCTTACCTTGAGGAGAAGGAACTGACCGATGAGCTGGAACGTGTTCTCGATCTTGTCGTCACCGTCCGCCAGCTTGGCGACCGCCGCCTTGCCAATACCAGGCACCTCCGTGAGATCACCAGTCAGTGGCGCACGTAGGAAGTCCGCAAGCGTGTCCTCGGCCACGCGCGACTTCTGTGGGTCGTATCCTTCGCTCATGTCGGCTTCCGTGGTCAAGTTTCCCTTGGAGATGTGATGTGGCTCACTTCCCGAAGTCAACCCGTTCTTTCCTGGCACTTTTTACGATTCACGTGTAAATACGTGTGGACTTCTCTTTTTACAGCCTCATCCAAAATGACGTAGACCACATGAACTTGCTACCACCGTCTCAGATCTGAGTCATCATTCACGATTTGAGCTGATGCTCGACGTCAGGCTTCCATCCGAAAGTCAACCGTGACCCCCAATCTCATGGCAACGTCAGCGGCAGTCCACCGCGACGCGACGGCTGCGGACGCCTCCCCGATGGTCACAGCCAAACCCTCGCGGGCCAAGAAGCTTGGCGCGGGCGCTCTCTCCGGCATCGTCTCAGCGCTTGCCTTCCAGCCACTGGATGTGTTGCGCACGCACCAGCAGGGCGCCTTCGGCAGTGCTCGCGCGCGTGATCTCTCGGCGCCATGTCGCCCTATTGACAAGCTACGGTCCATGTGGCGTGGCACGTCAGCTACAGTGATCCGTGTGGCTGGCGGCGCCGGTCTCTACTTCACTACACTCGACCACTGCCTCTCGTCCGTGCCCAACACGGCGGTCAACACGTTTCTATCGGGCGCATTCGCACGCACATTCGCTGGCGGCGTCATGTCTCCATTTACCATCATCAAGGCGCGCATGGAGTGGCAGCCTGCCGGCACGTACTCTGGCAACATGCAAGTGCTGCGCCATGTACTCAAGGAGGAAGGCCCACGTGGACTATACCGTGGCATGCTGCCCACATTGGCACGCGACGTGCCATTCTCTGGGCTGTACGTGCTCATCTACAAGCGATTACAGAGCGCCGTGGTAGCGCGGCAGACTGCGCTGCCTGCCTACGTAATCAACTTTAGCAGTGGTGTGGTCGCTGGTGTGTTGGCGACGACCGTGGTGCACCCGGCCGACGTGGTCAAGACGCGCATGCAGCTGGCCATCGTCCAGGGCGACCGCGCCATGACCAACTCGTTGAACGTACGCGCGACGGTGCTCAAGATCTGGCACGAGGAAGGCGCGCAGGGCTTCGCCAAGGGCATCGCACCTCGTGTGCTCAAGCGCACGCTGTCTACCGCCGTGACCTGGACCATCTACGAGCATCTCCACGTGCGGTAGCCTCGCGGTCAGACATAGAGACAGGCTAGCACTTGATTGTGGCAGCGATGATTGATTGATACACTATGTAGTATGTACTTTGACTCGCACTATCTCGTAATGATGGGCGTGAACGACGAGAACGGCTCAGGACTGCCGGCGTCGCGACCAGGCGTGCTAGGACCAGCACGGCCAGCGCCGTTCGGGCCACTACGCATCGGCATCGCTGGCCCAGTCCCGCTGGGTTTGGCCAGTCCATTCAACCCATTCACTCGGTGGTGGCCACCAGCGCCGTTCGGGTACGGGGCCTCCACGGCCTGCAGCGTGTAGTGGGTGAGCTCTTCACCGTCTTCTCCATCTTGTTCACGGCCGACCTGCTCCTGCTCAGTGTATTGATACCTGGGTGGACGAGAAGAGTCCTCCGCCCTCTCGTTGGTGTACACGAATCGTGTCGGGATTGGCTCTGGCGTCGGTGGCGACGTCGTGGCACTGGCTGCCGCACGCTCTCGCTTCTGGCGCTCCATCTTCTGCTGCAGTTGCATCTCCGCCTCGAGGTGGATCGACGCGACGCTCTCGTCCATCGTGTGCTCGCCCAGTTCACGCAGCGCGTTGGACTCGGGGTCAAACTGCAGTGGGATGCTGCCCAGTGTCCCATCGAACCGGTTCTTGCGCACGTCCAGCTTGTTCTCGCCCCGCGAGCGCTGCAAGATGAGCACGTTGTCGGCCTCCTGCGTGGCTTTGGCCGTGCCAAAGACCGACGTGAGCGTCAGGTCCACGTCCTCTTGCTCCTTGCGCGGATGGATCACGAGCGTCAGGTGCACGTTCTGCTGCGTGGCAAACTTGCGGAACTTGTCGAGCGCGGCGTCCTGGCGTTCAAACTTGTCGAAGCCGCGGCCCTGGCCCGCCATCATAAACTGCACATTGTCCAGCAAGATGTGCTGCACGTCGTACGCGTACACAGCGTACTCCATCGCATCCAGCACTTCGTCCACGTCCGTGCTGCCAAAGAACCGCAAAAAGTACATGGGCATGGCCTCAAACTTGTCGGCGACGCGCTCGAAGGCAGCCAGGTCGCTCGCCAGGCTCTTGCCGTGGAGCTGCGTGAGCATCTTTTGCACAAGGCGCGTGTTCTTGATCTCGAACGACCCCCACAGCGTGTTCACGCCCTGGCCACACAGGTCCAGCGAGAGCTGGCTCAGCAGCGTGGTCTTGCCGCAACCTGTAGGGCCTGTGAGAATCGTCACCTCGCCTGGACGGTGGCCCTTGAGCAGACGGTTGAGCGACGGCAGCGTGCGTGACTGCACACCACACGCGGTGATCGGGTTCACGATCGCGTCGTACACGTCACGGCGAAGCTGCTCGAACGTGGCGATCTGGCTGTGCGGCACGATCTCGGCACGCTGCAGGAGCTGGGCGATGTCCACACCACGCAGCAGTGCTTCGTTCGCGTCCTTGACTTGCACGGCAGCGTCCGCCGGTGGACGCACGATGAAGCACCGCGCGATGCCGAGCTTGGACGCGAACTTGTCGACACTGCTCTGGCCAGCCGTGTCATTATCCAGCCACAGGTAGATCTTCTTGAATCGTTCCAGGAGAGGCAGGACATTGGGGGGCAGCGACTGGCAGCCGTTGGGCAACGAGACGGCCGGTAGTCCCGTGGCCTGGTGCACGGCCATGGCATCGAACTCGCCCTCGGTGAGCACGATCTCGTCAGCCGAGAGCGGCACCGTGTTCCAGCCGAAAAGGCCCCAGCTACCGCCTTTTGGCACGAGCCGTTGGTGGGTCTTGTTCTCCACGCCGCGGATCTTGAGGCGGATGACGTCAAACTGGTTCTTGTCCACCGAGGCTGCGAGCGTGGCGTCGCTGCGCACGACGCCCATGGCGTCCATGTCGGCCTGGCGTGCCATCCACGGGAACGAGATGCACTTGGCCACGACCTGTTCGCCGTCTTCACCGCGGAAGGGCTGCTCGATGGCGCCGACGCCGTACTTGGTGAGCACGCGCTCGCTGAGACCACGCGTGTCGGTGAGGTACGAGCGTACCGACTCGAATGCCGCGTCCTCGAACAGGTTGCGCTGGATGGCCATGGCTTTCTCGTTGTCCAGGACCGAGATGACCTTGGTCACTGGCTCGATTCCCGTCCTCGCGTCACTGTGGAGGTGGAATCCAGAGGAGGAGCTCAGGGAGGAGGAGCTGATGGCCACGTTGGGCTGCAGTCGCTGCTTGAACTCGAACCAGCTGCCCTGCGCACCGCAGCGGTGGCACTTGTACACGCCCTTGGCCTTGTGCACGTAGAGCTTGAAGAGGTTGTCGAGCTTGCCCTTGGTGGCGTGGCAGAATGGGCAGTCGCGGACGATCCAGTGGGTGTCGGTCTCGCGGCGGACGAGGCTCTTGCGATCCATGAACTCGGGGATCTCGCGCGGATCCTCCAGCTGGAAGTGGGTCGAGACAAACGCTGAGGAGAGCTGGCGCCGCTGGAGGAGAAGGAGGAGGGGAGGAGGAGGAGATCCAAGGCGGAGGTGGGCAGAGCGACCCGCGACGCCGGAGGAGCGAGAGGACGCGGACGATGCTACGGCCGCTGTGCGCAGGCAGCGCGCGCGCGCAACGCTGAACGCGCGCATGTAGAGGAGGAGGAGGAGGGGACGGACTGCTTGGTGTGTGATGCGATGGCTCACGACACGATGGTCTCAACTCGGGCGGGAGGTTGGAAAACTGTATTTCATTGGTTACAATTACGATATAATAATTTTGATTGGTGGAAATCGGCTGGTCAAGGCGCACCATCAACTACCATCACTCTGCCACCACTTGCTTGGTGGTGAAGCGGTGTTGAAAAAAAAGAGATGAGTGGCGTGACCAAGGTCGCGGCGTACTCGGTGGCGCGCGGCGACGGCAGCGCCGTGGAGAGCGTGGGCAAGAAGCGCAAGAAGCGCAACGTGTCCTCGCAGGAGGCGCTGAGCGACGATGGCTGGCGCAAGATTGATCTGCAGGAAATGGAGATCGAAGGCTACGAGGACGGGTCCATGTTTGAGCTGGAAGAGCTCACTGGTGCGTTGCCTGTCTCCACACACTGATGGATATGGCCACAGTACTGATAATGGCACTCTGTGTATACAGACTACATGTTCGAGACGTCCGAGAGTGGCGGCCGCATGCTGGTGTTTGGGTGAGTCTTATAAGAGTGGATGCTCCTGGTGGTAGTGACTACACACTGAGCCTTGTGTACGATATACTAACAGCAAGAACAAGGATAACGTGACCATTAAGAGCGACGCGAATGTGGTAAATGAGGTTCGTGAGCCGGAGCAGAAGAAGCGCAAGCGCAAGAAGGGCAAGCAGCAGCAGGCGGAGGAGAAAAAAAAGGAGGAAACGGCCAAGGCCGCGGCGATCAAGACCGAACCTGGTGATGATTCACCCGTCAAGGATGAACCAGTGGTCCAGGTGAAGCAGGAGGAGCAGTCAGCGACGGAAAAGCAGGCGACGAAGAGCAAAGTGACACCAAAGAAGGAGCAGAAGACCACCGCGCCAGAGGCGAAACCAAAGAAGGAGAAGCAACAGCAGCAGAAGCCAGCAAAGAAAGAGACCAAGTCATCGAAGGAGACCAAGCAGCCTGGACCGGTCACACCGGTGGAGCTGCCTCACTGGGACAAGTTCAAGCTGCACCCGTTGCTGCGGCACTCGCTGCATGCGTGTGGGTTCCTCACACCGACACCGATCCAGGACAAGACGATCCACCCTGCTCTGATCGACCACCGCGACATCGTCGGTGCAGCGCCTACCGGTTCTGGTAAGACGCTGGCGTTTGGTCTGTCCATTCTGAGCCAGTTGCTGTTTGAGAAGGAGCAGACAGGCTACGTCAAGGCGTGCAAGGCGTTGATCCTCTCACCGACGCGCGAGCTAGCTTTGCAGATCCAGAAGCACTTGGAGAAGATGGTGCCGCACCGCGAGGTCGGCGTGATGACGCTTGTGGGCGGTATGTCGATCCAGAAGCAGCAGCGTATGCTGTCGTACCAGCCCGAGGTCGTGATTGGCACCCCAGGCCGTCTGTGGGATCTGATCGACTCGAACCACACGCATCTCAAGGAACTGCACGAGACGCTGCGGTTCTTGGTGATTGATGAGGCTGATCGTATGCTGCAGACCGGTTCATTTGCCGAGGTTGAGAAGATCTTTGACGTTCTGCGCCACTCGGGGAAGCGAAACGAGCTGAAGGACTTGTCTGACAGCGAGAGTGATGATGCGGACGATGAGGGGGAGGGTGGAGAGGACGATGACGATGAAGAGGGTGGTGGAGAGGAGCGCATCGGCGCAGCCAAGGTCATGATGCTGGACGATGTGCTTCGTATGCACCGCCAGCTGCAGGAGAAGGACGCCAAGAAGCAGCAGAAGCCTACGGACCAGGATGACGACGACAAGGAGCAACGCAAGGAGGTGGCGCGTCGCATCCCTCGGCAGACGTTCCTGTTCTCGGCAACACTCACCATCCCGGAGGGCGGCCGCTTCCAGTCTGGCAAGCGTAAGCACAAGCACGCGCTCACTGTGCTCGAGAGTGTGATGAAGCGTGTGGGTATGCGTGGGCGTCCAGCGGTGGTGGACATGAGTATCAAAGAAGATATGGCCAACAAACAGATGAGCGAAGAGGAGACGGCCAAGCTGCGCAAGAAGCAGGCCGAGAACGTGGCGCTCTCGCTGCCGGCTGGGCTCGAACTATGCCAGCACGAGGTCACGGACGACTCGCGCGACACGTACCTCTACTACTTCCTCACGCAGTACCCTGGCAAGACTATCGTGTTCCTCAACTCGATCCACCAGGTGCGCAAGCTGGCCAACCTGCTCACGCTGCTCAAGCTCCCAGTGTTTGCACTGCACGCGGAGATGCAGCAGCGTCAGCGTCTCAAGAAGCTGGACAACTTCCGTGCCAACGACAACGCGATCCTGATCGCCACCGATGTCGCTGCGCGCGGTCTCGATATTCCGAGTGTGGACTACGTGGTGCACTACCACATTGCTCGCTCGACCGAAGTGTTTGTCCACCGCAGTGGCCGTACCGCGCGTGCCAACAAGGAAGGCCTCAGCGTTTCGCTTGTGACACCGGCCGATGCCAAGTACCACACACAGATCTGCAAGATGCTGCAGCGACCTACAGGCCTGGCCGAGTTCCCGTTCGACCACCGGTATCTGCCCGTACTGGATGAGCGCCTGCGTCTCGCCAAGGCCATCAATGAGCATGAGAGTGTCATGGGCAAGGTCAAGTCGGAGGAGTCGTGGTTCATGCAGATGGCAAAGGAAGCCGACCTGGACATGGATGACAACCTGCTCAATGAGCTCACGTCCAAGAAGAACAAGGGTGACACTACCAAGAAGAAGAATGGCGAGTCGGTCGAGTCGATGCGTCACGAGCTGGCTAGGCTGGTGGCTGAGCCGCTGCGGCCGATAGGCTCGGCGCGCAAGTTCCGTCAGCTCCACCAGGAGCTCGGGTCCAGCATCACGTTGGATGGCGAGTACAAGAAGCGCAACGCCAGCCACGACCTCGAGACCAAGTCCAAGAAGTCCTACAAGCGCTTCCGTCGCCGTTAGCTCAGGAGCTCCCCCACATGGCTACATTTTTCAAACCGTAACATGATACACACTTGATACTAACCTACTACGTAGTATCTAGAAACGATAGCAATATTAGAATTTTGATCGTCTCGTTCTGCGCTCCTTTTCTCATTTATGAGAAAAAGAACTTACAAGAGAAAAAGCGATCAAACCACAGCAAACCACGATGGATAACCGAATGGTGACGCGCCCCGGGGCGGACGCGCAACGCATGGGCGGCTTCAACGGCGCCGAGCCGGAAGAAAACGAAGAGGAAAAGGTCTACTACGGCTTTGGCGTATTCATGGGCCTGCCGCTCGCCGACCTGCGCGCCATGAAGGAGGACTACCTACAGTCGCGCCAGCGCGGCGGCGGCGCCCCCGCGCCCACTGAGATGAGCCACCCAGCGCCCACAAACGGCAATGTAATGGGGAGCGAGCCCATGCCCATGCGCCCAGCGGACGTGGGCGCCCCCATGCGCGGTGGTCCGCTCGGCGCGGCGCCACCTCGTGGACCGTACGCCGAGTACGAGATACGTGATCCCATGGGGCGAACCCACTCGGTGATGCGTGGCGCCATGGACAACGGCCGTGGCATGCCACCCGTGCGTGACTTAGACCCACGCCTCGCTGGCAACGGCGGCGTTGGAGGAGGAGGAGGAGGAGGAGGAGGAATGGGCCACATGCCACAGCGCCACTACCCGGCACCACCGCCCCAGGGTCGCCGCATGGAGTACGACGCCAGCGCGCCGACCGGCGGCCACAGCGACGATGGCAACAGCTCGGACGGGTCCTACTCGGCGCCCAAGGCGCACTCGCTCAACTTTATCCTGCACTAATAGAGTGTCGTCGTCGAGCGTGGACGCATGTGTATACTAAGACTGGATATTTTGACAATGGACACGCTCTCGTGAGATTGGTGGCCATGTTGATTGATGTGTATGGAAACCGTACGCATTCTTCATTTCACCATGCTACCGCCCTTGCTTCAAGCCGCTGCGCCACTGCGTCGATCTAGAACGCTCCTCTCCGACGACATCCTCTAGTTGATCTCTTCGTTTCTCGATCCATCCAAGCGGCTGACGATAAAGCAGGCAGCAGCCAGTGGATCGATTCGATTATTTGACCGTGTCGCTCATCCCCGTGCACAGTGCAATGTCCTCTTTCAGTGCGACGCGGTGCGGCAGAGCTGGTTTCTCACTGCGATGCTGTAAGCGATCGACAATGGCGACCTGGTGATGGTCCAGCACGTCGATCGCCACCACGGAGCTTGTGGTTGTTTGACGCAGCGGTGGGCAGCGATCGACCAGAGATGCTGGAGTGGCTCGTGTGCCATCGATGCGAGTATGCGTAGTGGTGGCTCGCAGAGGAGGATCAGCTCACGAATCGACTCTCACTGGTGCAGACAATCTCGACGTATCGCCTCATGAATGCATGTCGCGTTGGGCACTGGTTCACACAACAGAATCTACGGGCACGGAGTCAGTACGACGTGGAAACAGCTATCTACCGCGGAGCCCTACCTGTGCTACAGCGATGGCATGCAGACAACAGCACCGGATTCGAGGCGCCGGACGTGCGCCTTTGACTACGAGCGATACCATGTCGCGTGGGTCGCCCAGTACAAGCCGTTGGAACCCTACTTTCCATCGGGGTTTCAAGCGTCGCTACGCCTGGCAGACCTTTCAGACGAGAGGCAACAGTTCTCGTCCTTTCGTGTGAATTTGTGAGAGTCTTTTTTCGTTGAAGATGCGCTGGCGGTTCCAGCCGACGAACAGCGATACCTTTTGCTGGAGTTGATCGTCCATCAACACCAACGAAACCTTGAGTGGCTTCTGGTCGACTGCCAGTGGTCGTGTGAGGAAGTGGACTGGAATTACATCCCTCCGAATGACATCAGAGGCGAGACGCTGGAGCTGCTGAGCGCGAACAGAGTCGTCACCGTCCGGTTCACACAGAAGCTCATCAAGCAAGCCGCGATCCACGGGAGGCTCGATGTGATCAAATGGGTCGTCAAGCACGGAGCCAGCACGTGGGGGTCCTCGATTTTGGACACTGCAGCCATCAATGGACATCTCCACATTGTGCAGTGGCTCCAAAGCCGCGTGAACCACACCTGCAGTCCGGACACGATGGACTTGGTGGCGAGTGGAGGACACGTCCACATCCTGGAGTGGATGGACACCCGTTGGTCAAGTGATCGGTGCACGGTGCGCGACATGGCTTTGGCTGCCAAGTCTGATCACGTGAAGGCAGTCGCATGGCTACATCGCAATCACAGCGTGTGGGACAGAGCGGAGGCACTCCAGGCCGCGATCCGAAATGGAAGCCCCCGCTCTACGGCTTTTTATAGGCACACCGACCCTGACGGTACAACAAGTTGTAGTTCGGTATTTGATGTTGTATGATACGGCGGACATCAAATCAACCCTAGTCGCAGCGAAGAAAAGAAAGAAATGAAAATGTGATGCATACCCAAAATTGCGAGTCCCCCCAGCCCCAAATTAGTACTTTTCGAGGACGAGCCTCTGGAAG
>JAADXF010000349.1:0-22038 GCA_023337575.1 Pythium chondricola | reverse complement strand
GGTGGTCCGTCCAGGACAGCCGCCGGAGGTGGCCAACTACGGGACGGGCACGGGGGATCTCGACCACGGCAATTTCTGGCTGCTGTCAAGCCAGAGAAGGGTCTCGGTGTGCCAACGATCGTACTGCTATCCCTCTTGGCGATGGATTATATGTGGTTAGTGGTCTTGGTGTTCTTCTCGGACAAGCTCGTGCACACTGGATCAGGTGCAGCCGTGAAGCCAGCCCCCCCCTCAAGTATTTGGTGGACGCTCTCACTCCGTTCTCTCTCCCAGTAGGCCGATCAGGATACAGGTAGTCCAGCGATACGCCCATCGACATGTACCAGAGATGCGACGGTTGGAGACGAAGATGACAACTTGAACGACCAACACTCTTCATTAGAATCGTTTCTAATTTCCTTTTAGAAACGATAGTGGTTGCACTTCCGTGTTTCCCCAATTTCCATCAGCCCATCATGACGACCAAGGTCGCTCTCGCTCATGGCGACGTCGTCGCGCTGCGGCGATTGCTATGGGCACCGCAGCAGCCTGCGCAGGACATTGAGCGGTGGCTCCAGCAAGGCTTCGTGTTCCAGCCGCCCTCAGGTCCATTTCCGCTCGGATTAGTGCAAGGCCACGGCGGTCCGTGCGGCGTTCTCGCCGCTGTTCAAGCCGAGTTGCTGCGCGTGTATCTGTTCCCTCAGCGCACAGAACTCGCGGTTGATGACCGTAAGATGCTACTCTTAAAGGAGATGACCACAGAAACACAGAGTGATGCGCTTGTGCGAGCGCTAGCGTCCATTTTGTTCCGCGCCGCGACAGCAAACCGACCACAAGAAGTCACGATCCGTATTGTTGAAGTTAGTGGCGGACCAAGCGACGCAACGCCAGTACTGGAACGCGACTTCTGCGAGACGAGTCTCACTGTCTCGAACCCAACCGAGGCGACGCTGCTACAAGTCCTTCATGATCAGCTCGACGTGTATCACAGTCCGGTGGGTGTCGTCTTGTTCGCGTTCAGTGTGCTGAGAACCAAGCACATCGGAGCCATTCGAGAGGAGATGGATGATGCAGACAGCACGCTGACTGGGACATTCGGCCACTGTGGGCAAGAACTACTCAACCTTCTGCTGACGGGTGAAGGATCATCCAATGTCTTCGACGGTGCTGTCCCCATGGGCGACACGGGGCTGATGCTGCGCGGTGTTCAACGACGGCCACTGCTGGGCTACCTCACTCAACTGGAGGCACTGCGCTATTGCCAAGTGGGCAATTACTTCAAGTGTCCACAGACGCCCGTGTGGGTGATCGCGAGTTCGTCACACTTCAGTGTGTGTTTCGGGTTAGATGACAACTTGTGCGAGTCTTCCGCGTCCGAGATGATGTACCAGCGCATCCAGCGTGTCTTCAAGTCATTCGATACCATGGAAACAGGGTTCATCGAGATCGGGCACCTTCGAGATTCACTCGCACAGCTCGGTGTGTCGAATGATATCCTGGCGAGCGAGTTCTACATGGCTCAGCTCAGTGCTCGGCTAGAAGTGAGCGGGGCAGGCATTGTGCTGTGGGACGAGTACTGGAAATTAGTGTCGGTTCTTGTTCACACGAACAACTTTGACCTCGCGCTGAGCGGTGCGTATACGATTCAGCAGACCCAAGTAGCGAGACCAAAGTCCGACGAAGACATCGCAAGGGAGCTGCAAGCGCAATTTGATGCAGAGATGCAAGGCACCCCGCCCCCGACATCCTCTGTGACAGCTCAGCAACCAAGTCAAGAGAAGTTCACACTCTACTACTACAATGGACTCTCGCGTCCCGCAAACAACGCTGTCGAAGTTCGTGCATCTCATCCTGAGGCGGTCGCTGCCGTAGTCTCCGTCCCACATCGCCAAGAATTCATTGGACAAAGCATCCCTCTGGAGTTGTCTACATCGACTGGAAGCGGTACTCACAGTGGACACCCGTTGGAAGAGATTCTGAAAACGAAGTGGAGCAGTGCATCATACGATTGGAACGGAAAACCGGTTCCCAAGGTGGACTGAGAGGAGCCTTTTGGTAGAGATGCAGTCAGCTCAAGTGGATCCGAGCGCGTGATGACACTGTTTTGGTAGATGAAGTTCACAGACTACGCAGACAGCCATGTAAGTGGCTATATCTGACGTGCTGCTCGCTGAGTTGTTCATTGTACTGCTTGTTGACGCAGATGAGATCAAACGATGCGCTTCCCAAGATACGTAGTTGGACGATGACTGAGATGCTTAATTTATCTTGCTCCGTTGTGACGCGCACCCACCGTAGGTGCATCTTGATCGACTTGATCGAACGTGGTGAAGTCGCATGAATGGTGCATCCACGACGTGACAAGTCGCTGCCCAACGGTCGAAGGCATCTTCGGCCACGGTTGTGGAGAGGGTTTCTCGCTTGCTACGGCTGGCTTGGGGTCCCGATGCTGCTGATGTTCGTCGCGTCCGCGGCGTGGATCGTTTTGCTCGCGCTGATCCAGTACGACCCTACGCTTGTAGCTAACACGCTGATGGACACCGCCGACTTGGATGCGGGCGCGTTCTGGTTGCTGAGAACCAAAGACAACAATATCGCGATCCCAGCGATTGGTTTGCTCGTGTTGTTCGCGGCCGGATAACTCGGTCTTGCGCTGATGATGCTGTTTCCCAACAAGTTGGTCGGGCGAGAAGATGATGTCGGATTCGTTCGGCGGGCGCGGCAATTGACCCAGAGTCGCTCTTCCAAGATTCGACGTGCAGTCGACCCGTTGCAGCAGCTCAATGTGCACTCTAATGCACTCGATTCTCAGAGACCAATGAAGGCATCGACGCACGCATGGACCAAGGTGATCAAGGTTTCGAGCGTGACGAGGTGGGTTTTTGAGGTACGTTGCGTGGACTCTTTATCATTCGAGCACTAGTTGAACACCTTCACATTGTGTGTTTACATCACCGTAGAACCCAGCGGTCGCTGTTCCCAAGCTCATTTTCCAGACGACCATATTGGTACCTATCTGCGAGACGGTTTCCTCACGGTGATACTCGCGAGTTATTCGCTGCTGCTCGTCGTGAACTGGACGATTGGCGCGTATCGGTACTGTCACATGAATCAGCCGGATCCGGTCCTCTTCACTGCCCGACTTGCGTACAGGTGAGAAGATTCTTTCATACCCTTGGCAGTATGTGGTGGACTGAGAGCGACTTTTCTGCACCTTGGACTTGTTCTTTGCCGCCTTCACACCCCTGCAAGTGTTGGTGTATTCGTATGCGAGTTTTGAGTGCGACCGCGACGTGTTCGCGACTCGTGCACCCACGCTACCCATCGACTCGTACGATCGAACTGCTCGGCTGTACGCTGATCCAACGCATGTGTCTGTACTCTGGATCGCCTTTCGCTATCTCCAGTTCTCATCGTGGCCGACGTTGCTCCTCAGGAGCAGCCTCCACGCCTTCAGCATATTCAGGTGGCAGCGCCCCATTCAACAGCTCGTGTGGCGTGCGCGGGCAGATCCCGATGGAAACGTTACCACGACTCCTGTCCAGACAACAAGCACGTTTGTCGGCGTTACCTGTCGGTTCGCGAGGAGAACGCAGCATCAATTGGTCGGCGGCTTCGTATTCGTCGCAGGTCTGGCGATCTTCGTGTACACGGTAGTCGCTTGGTACTGGACTGTCGGCCCCTCTAAGAGTGGAGCGTCGGCGCCGAGCAGTGCCCGTGCATCGTGTTCATAGATCGGGATACGACGATCAAGACGTTTGCCGAGTGGGAGGAACCCGCGGACGTGACAGAAGAGATCAAGGTTCTCGCGGCACGAGGCCACCTCAAGATCGTTCAGGTCATTAATCGCCGACTTCCAACACTTCCAGATGAACTACGCTATTGCCGTCAGCTCGAGCAGCTCATCTTCATCTACACCAAGACGATGAGTATTCCCGATTGGGCGAGCGAGTTCACATTTCTCGAGCATCTGTGAGTAACTGGAACCCGGAATCGGCGTTATTCTTTGTGATTGACTAACATTGTGTTGGTAGGCATCTCGAGGGAGCTCTAACGCGTCATCAACGCACGCAGATCCCTAGAGACTTGTTCTTCAGAATGTCGCGCTTGGTGTCCATCCATCTCGGATGTCTTGTGAAGATGCCGTACGTGCTGGACTTCGATACCGTACATGGACTCGAGTACTTCGTACTTGCGATGCTCCATTCGATTGCCGAGATTCCGAACCTCGACGGCCTCGTTCGGCTCAAGAGATTGGGCATCATTGACAACAATCGCGTCACCATACTGCCATCATTCGCCGCTCTGCAGCACCTCGATACGATTGCAATCAGCTACTGCATTCCCGTCTGCTGCAACGGATTCATCACGGGCAAATGCGACCTCACCGCCTTCTCCTGTCTGGACAGAACAGCTCAAGGCGAGCCACATGTGGAGTGTTCTACGACCAAGATCGCTGACGAGGACTACGCCAAGTTGAAGGCCACGCCCGGAGCGGTGTGTCCTCCCAACTTGCCATTTGATCTGAACGATATCGCAGCGACATTCGAATCCACAGACGTATCCTGCGGTGGGCATGTCCTAGAACTGCACGCTCCACGGAGCTCGTGGCATCTGCTACCCGGCGCGGATGCAACCTGTCTTCTGCCAACTCGACCCGACCTACGAGAGTATGCGAAGGCGCCAAATCGAGCAAAGAGTTGGCGACACGTGTGATCCGAAAGTGGAAGCCTGGCTCGGGTGTCAAGGTTGATGTCGACAAGCGTGAGCCCAACGATTCGTCTAGACCCTCCACAATCAGCTCTCCTCTCTTTCCCTTTCCAACCAACCGGCTTGGGCCGTGACAAGACACGAGGGGCCCTCACGCGATGTCTCCGCAAGGTATTCGTGACATCGTCATCGCCGATCTGCTGGACTCCGCAGTCGTGTGAATGTGTAAGTGGTGTGTATTATGAGTGACGGGGTTATTCCATGTCTTTTCTGACCAACCTATTTTTGCTAGTACCACCCACAGAGTTACTAGTTGTTCACTACGAGGTGTGACCCACGCGATTCAGAATGGCGAGATCCAAGCTAGAGGCTGCCGGTATCGAGCCGTCGTGTCGTTGGTCATGGCGTGGCTTTCTGGGTCTCTACGGTTGGCTGGGGATCCCGATGCTTGTGTTCTTTCTCGTATCCTCGGTGTGGACGCTCCTTCTAGCGATGAACCAGTACGACCCAACCTGGGTCACCAACACACCGCTGGGGACGTGGGAGTTGGACGCGGGCGCGCGTTCTGGTTGCTGCAGGCAGAAGACGAGGTGCTTGCGATCCTGTCGATCATCATGCTCGTCGTGTTTGCGACTGGATACGCCGGCCTCGTGCTCTTGATGATGTTCCTGCACAAACTCGTGACCGAGAACGGGGCCGCGCAGCACGCGAAAACACTTGTCCGCTGGACGTCAAGGCGACTATCAAGAAGCCGCGTTCGAGTTGCCAACGCAGACAAAAGTCAAGTGGAACCTTCAGCCCTCGCACCTTCCTCCGGTCTGTCATGGACCAAATTGAAGCTCCCAATCACCAAGTTGCGGGTGTTTGATGTACGTACGTTCTGCTATTAGAACAAAGACTCTGAGGCGGCACAGGCTGACCACACCATCAAACAGAGCCCTGCACTCGCGATTCCCAAGCTCGTGATCCAGGCAAGCGGCCTGATCACATATCTCCACGTCGGCTTCCCCGGTGTGATTACCGGCAGCTACTCCATGCTGCTCATCATCAACTGGATGATTGGAACCTACCGGTACTGGCATATGCGGGACACCGACACTCGTCTCGTCGCGACTCGAGTCGCCCATAGGTACGTGTTGCCCATCACTTCCTTCGACGCTAGCACGGACGCGCTGACGAGACGCGTGCTTTAGTTTCGACTTGTTCTTCGCTGTCTTCGCGCCGCTGCAAGTGCTGGTATACTCGTACGCAACATTCGAATTTGATCACGACGCGTGGCAACCCTGCACGTTGATGCCTACGACCGCACGGCTTGCCTATTTGCAGACCCAACGCACCTATCTATGATTCGGATTGCGTTCCGATACCTTCAGTATTCGTCGTGGCCGGTCCTGCTCCGGCGATGCGGTCTCAACGGGTTCAGCATTCTCAAGTGGAAGCGATCGATCGAGTATCTCGTTGCGCATGGTCAACTAGCTCACCCGACCGGTGCGACAACCTCGCGTCGGCTCTCGTCGAGTGGAGTCGTCGCCATCACTACCCGACACCAAGTCTCCATGCACCGAGTCGCTGCATCTATCACGTGGTTGCTGGGGCAGGCGTGTTTGTGTACTCGATCGTCGCTTGGTCCTCGACCATCCACGTGTGTCAAGCGTTTGATCGATGTAGGGTGCCCCGGTACGAATGAAGCATCGATGCCAGCCAGTGCCCATGCATCGTGTTCATCCATCGTGACACGACAGTCAAGATGTTCGCAGAGTGGGAAGAACCGGTCGACACAACAACGGTACTAGCAGCACTAGCTGCTCCAGGGCATCTATCTCCAGATCGTGCAAACATCAATCGTCGGCTACCGACCTTGCCACCAGCGCTGCGTGGTTACCGTCAACTCCTGCAGCTCACTCTCATCTACACCAAGACGACAACGATTCCAGACTGGGCAAAAGAGTTGACGCGCCTCAACCATCTGAAGGAAGATCGTGCACACCGTTGTCGACGTCGTAGCCAGCTTGCTCACATGTTGTTGACTCCACCAGGCACATCGAAGGCGACCAAACGCGACACCAGCTCACGTACATTCCACGCGACCTGTTCGCTGGCACGACGCGCTTGCTCCTGTTGCACCTTGGCTGCCTCATGGAGATACCGTATGTGCCAGACCTCGACAACGTGCCCAACCTCGAGTACCTCGTGCTGGCGATGCTCCATTCCGTCATAGAGATCCCACGGCTTGACGGTCTCACCAGGCTGAGGAGGCTGGGGCTCATCGATAATGTGCGTGTCACCTCGCTGCCATCGCTTCGCGCGCTCCACCATCTCGACACGCTCTCGGTGAGCTTCTGTTCTCCCGTGTGCTGCAACGGATTCATCCCTGGTGAGTGCGACCTCACCAACTTCTCGTGTCTCGACCGAACGGCTCAAGGGGAGCCACGCATAGAGTGCTCCT
This sequence comes from Pythium chondricola, assembly GCA_023337575.1. Lineage (NCBI taxonomy): Eukaryota > Oomycota > Peronosporomycetes > Pythiales > Pythiaceae > Pythium > Pythium chondricola. The sequence goes on along the minus strand of JAADXF010000349.1, from coordinate 14,903 downwards.
CGTCCAGGATCACCGACGAAGACTATACCAAGTTGATGCTTCGACCTCTCATAGCTTCGTCAGGTGAGCAGTTGACCAGAGGGAGGGACTAAACCACCACGCACTGGTAGCACCCGGAGGTTGACAACGATGAGTACCCGCGCCCGAACTCATGAACAAGAACGCAGCTGTGGTGGCTCTGCGGGCACGTCAGTCATACGTGGTGGATGCACTCACGGGCACGCGCAAACTCGACGACGAGGCTTCATGGCTGCAGTCATGAGCCGTTGCTGCCTAGGTCGTTCGCCACCGTGGCTCGGTACAGTACGACACAGGCCTTACCAATGTATCGCTCTTCCACATCGCATTCGGCTCATTGAAAAACGAAAGTGATGACCGGCGTTGACCTAAGAGTGATACCGTGTGTACTCTACGGACTGTCGTATTAATATTGGGCGCAGTATCCTCTCTCCGCAGTCTCCAACAGGAGCGACGTGGTCACAATGCCAATGATTCGTTCATGGCGTCGCTCATTCTGTTCGCTACCACGACGGGGACCTGGAACATTGACGCTAGGCACATCGAGGGCGATTTGCACGGCCCACACCGACAACCAGCGCTGCCTTTACTCACATGGGTGAGCTCCCGTACCTCCCGTTGGTTCTCGCGCTGTGCGCGCCGTCTCTAGATTCAGTGACGCATTGGCGAACCAAACCATGCCATGACACTGTATGGTAGTAGGCACGTCGGTAGGGGGTCTGGCTGTCGATCACAGGTGCGACTTTACTGACTGCTTAGTACACTCTATTAACGAAAAAAGCACCCACCGCTCTCCTGGTCCGTCGACGGCATCACTGGCAAGCACGACTCGTTGTGTGCGTGGCCACGTCGCGCTTTGTCCGCTTCCTCGGTCGCTCTCGGTCGCTCCATGCTTGCCTCTGCCTTCTCGACCCACCCACACTGGCCGAGTCGAGGCACCGTCTACAGGATGCGGCACGAGCTCTTCTTGGGCTTGGGCACTTTCTTCTTGCGCACTTCTCGCACAAACGTCTCAAACACGGCGTTGACGTTGGCGCCCGTGAGTGCACTCGTCTCGATGTACGTGGCGTTGTAGGAATGCGCTATCCGTCGCCCTTCCTCGGTCGAGACCTGGCAGCGGCTCGGGTCTTTCTCCACGATGTCCTTTTTGTTGGCGACCAGCACGATCGGCGGCAGCGGGCGCCGACTTTCGTTGATCTGCAGGTGCAAGTCGAAGAACGGTTGGAGCTCCTAGCATACCATGCATGAATTAATTCACCAATTATTAATAGTGTCAATCATATAAATGGCATCAACTCATACGCCGTAGTATGGCAGCCACAGACCCAAAGGCCACCACCATAATAATAATAATAAAAAAAAGGGGCCACCTACATGCAGCGAGATGCGCGAGTCCATGCTGTACACAAACACGTAGCCGTCCTTGTCCATCATCCACTGGCCGCGCAGCGACTCAAAGTCGTCCTGGCCGGCCGTATCCAGGATCTCGAGCATCGACAGGTTCTCGTCCACGCTGAGCGCCTTGCGGTAGGCGTCCTCGATGGTCGGGTCCCAGTCGTTGACAAAGTAATCGCGCACAAAGCGCAGCGTGAGCGCGCTCTTGCCGACGCCGCCGCTGCCGAGCACCGACAAATGGAACGTCTCCTGGCCGTTGGCGTTGCCCACCGACTTGTAGAACGGTTCGCCCTGCGAGACGTAGAGCGTGTCGTTGTTCTGGAGCTCGTCCACGTCCTGGATCTCGGCGCCGCTCGCGAGGAACACGCGCTTGGCCTTGAGCCCGAGCTTCTTGCTCGCGGTCTTTTTGAGCTTGGCGAGGTTCTCGCGCGGCTTCAGGTTCATCACCTGCCATCGTGTGTTGGTGTCAGAGGCATGGGATCGAGTGAAAAAAAAAAATGTTTTTCTTTGGTGTGTTTGAAATCACAATCACTCCTCACCTTGCCCTCGGAGCCGGCCTCGTTCTTGTAGATAAACAGTCGCTTCTCGGTCATGGTGGTGGTGCTGGTGCTGGTGCTGGTGATGATGGAGGCGGCGATCAAAGAGTTGGCGTCGGGTCACCGAGAGTTGGCGCGGTTGGCGTGTTGACTTGCGAGGCGGCGCACTCTCGAGACGCCAACAAGACCCACGAGGCTAAACAGCGAGCGGGCGATCAAGCGTGCGATCGACGTTCAAGTGCGGATGAGTGTGTGTCACGACGGCGCTGAACGTGATAGGGGAGAACCCTACCCCTTTATTCTCTGCCGACTGAGAAGAGCGAATCAGATGAAGCGGGGTACTTACAGTCTATTAATAACTGGTCGCAGGGTACGCTCTTCTATTAGGAATATTACAGTACTGTACGACACTGTAGCCATTCGACCACTCACAAAACCCATCGGAATGCCACAGTCGTACACAGGTGAAGACAAAGACCGTCTCCGAGACGCGATCGAACTGATGCGTATTAATAGGACTGGCTGGATACCTCGTATAAAACTTCCAAGTAAAGAAGAAGAGCATATCCGGTGGGAGAAGTCTATGTGGATGTGTCATCTCGATCATTGTGCATTGGTCAGAGACCACGGAAGCCGATAAAGCAAGCGTGCTCCATGCAGCACAAGATGCACACGATAGATATGGTATTAGGTACTGAATGCTGGACTCCCTATCCAACGAAGTACAGTAGGCGAAGAAAAAACTAAACAGCAGGAAGCGCATGCATGTCACTTGATGTTGCCCACCACCGATATCCGAGCAGAACGCGGACGACCAACCTGCTGGTCGATACTGTATGAAGCACAGTCTGTGAAGGTGCTCATTTTCAATCTCGGCCCCGCTGTTCTGTTGCCAGATCCATGTGGATCGTGTAGAATACGCAGACTGTAAGCTTCTGCAAGTAGGGCTGCGTGCAATTCCATGTGTGGTTCCAAGCTGTCGCGCTCACTTCAAGCTCTGTGTGGGGGGTCGAGCCATCACTCTGAGTCTATTTACCATCAATCTCGTTTAGAATGTTACTTGAATGTCGTCCGAACGGTTGATGTTGCCCCACTTTCCCCCCAAACAGCAACAAAAGTGGAAAGAACCCGTTCTGGCCGTCGTCCACAAGTGTGGATCGAAGCCGAACCTCGTTGCCGACTACTCGGCCAGCAGCCGCCAAGCGCGAGACCACCAGCGACAAGTCCCCTCCCTCCCTGGCTAGGCTAGGCAAAGAAACCCGAAGCACAGCAGGCTAGTCTCCTTAGTCATCGCGATTTCCCCGCACGTGGTAGCCGAGAAACAAACGCCCGCAATGGCCACAACTGCCAGTGCACAGGCGTCCGTCACCGAGACGCTTGAAACGGATCGGCCACATCCTTCTCCTCCGGTTGCGGATGGTGCGCCCTCAAAGGAGTCCACACGAGTCCGTGAGCGACGGCTCTCGTCCACACCGAGCGCGTCTGCGGTCGACGTCGGCGCTCCATCCGTGTGGGCCACACCGGACTGGGCCGTACACCCAGTGGTCGAAAACTACTACGGCCATACGCGTCGCGGTCGCGTCAGCTCGTTCTACGAGGTCATGCAGTCGCCAACGAATACATTCGCGACGCGTACGCTCGCGGAGAATTGCCTCAGCTACGACACCCACTCGGATTCGGATGTGGACGCACGTGTGGGCGACGACAACGCTGCGCACAGCGCACTCGGTCTCGGTGGACGCAAGCTGTCGGCTGCTGCAGTCGTAGCGCAGCCGACACGGAAACTCGGGTCATTTTCCTACTCGTACACCACCGAAACGAGCGAGGATGTGGCGTCCGCGAGTCCCTTCAGCACGAGCACTGCGGACAGTGGATATGAGACACGGCGCGTCCACACCGTGGCGCCGGCGATCCGGAGAGCTTCCAGTGAGAGAGCCACACGCCACACAGTCAAGTCCACTGCGATGGGCTACGCGCACTGGAACCGACAGCGACTGCAGCAAGACGCGACGACGGACTTGGTGCCGATTCCTCAGCCAAACAGTCTCCGGAAACTACCGCCTCTGGATACCGGCCACAACCGTGGCAATGTGGACGACGAAAATCCGCAAGCCGGCCACGAGTCCGCTCTGGATCCGAGTCCGTCCGCATCCACAACCTCGTCCGTCCAGATTCCAGAGAGTCCACTTCCAGGGAAGAAATCCACGTTAACTTCCGGTAAGCTCAAGAGCAAGTTGCAGGATTCGCTGCTGCAGATCGATGATCGTATCGATGTGGAGATCGCGATGGTGCGCGATGCTTACCACAGCATTGAGCGATCCGCCAAGGCCTCGGCCAAGTCCAAGCGCGAGTCTGTGATGTGGTCGCTGCTCTGTGGTGTCCGCGGTCCGGGCTCTGGATCCAGTGGATCCACACCCTTTGTGGACGGCCTCGACTCTCTCCACGACCGGCTCGCCGTCGCGATGCACCACCGTGCCCTGAACCAACTACAACGCCACCGACGCCATGTAAACGGGATTTTCCAGATTGTGACGTCCCATAATCCGGATTTGTACCTCACCGAGAAGCAACTGGACTCGTTTGAGACGGCAGACGCGATGCTGGACAACGACGTCAAGTTCTGGATGCTCCACAAACAGGTCCACACGCTACGGACCACGATCACGAAACGCCGGGGCGCGTTCCGCCACGCGACCGTCCGCAATGGCCGCGAGTGCTTCCAGTCCACACGAACCAAGAGTGCGATGCTGGCCAAGCTGCTGGAGGCCGTGAGCTGGTACCGACTCGTCCAGACCAACGCACGCGACGAATCCGCATCCACATCGGTAGGTCTCTCGGTCGCGGCCGCTCAGCCACACTCACAAGCACAGCCACAACCTTCGTCCACACACGACCTCCAGGACACGACACTCTCGTCGTCTGACTCGTCCGGATCGTCCTCATCCATCACCAGTGGCTCGCGGTCGCTACAGGAGATCCAGGTCGAGCGCATCCTCAGCGTGTTGGCCGGCGAGGAGTTCTACTCGGACTACAACGAGCTCATGTGCCAGCCAGACTGGTGGGAGATCGCGCAGGCCCACTTTGAGAACATTGTTTTTGCCAGTGCGGACGTGCGCGTGTGTCAGTGGGTCCTCCGTGTCTCCAGGGACGTCGCTGCTGTCTGTTATGAGCCACTGGAGGACGAGTACGACGGCCTCAGGGGTGCCAAGGCGCAGACCCAGTTTGCAGCGGCCGCGCAGACACCGGCCGAGTGGACGAGCGATCCACAACCCGACCAGATTCTCGAATTTGTGGACCGCCTCACGCGCCGCATCCGCAAGGACCTGAGCGTCCCCACCGACGTGACCAAGAGCCTCCACGTTTTCATCCAGCGCATGGTGTTTCCTCGATTGGCGCTGCTCTGTTTCAACCAGAAGACCGTCATCGACTGCCAGCGCAAGGACAAACTGTGGCGCAAACGCTGTGTGGACCTCGCCGGGCTGCCACTCGAGAACCTGCTCATGCGGCAGCGAGACCTCGTGGCCAAGATCAAAACCACACTACCTAGCCGCCGTGTGGCCGGTGGCCGCAACGCCTACTTTGTGCGGGCCATCGATGCCTTCAACAGCATGAACAGCGTGGTGCCGTGCGACCTACTGGACGAACTGATGCATGGCGTCGTGATTCTCCACCACGAGGCCGCGCTGGTGCTGGGCACGACCCAGTTCTCGGTCGAGACCTTCTTCCCGCTGCTCTCGTACGTGCTGCTCCACTGCCGCCTGCCCACCATCCACGCACAGCTGCATCTGCTGGAAAACTTCGCAATCACCACGGCCAACGCGAACGGGGAAGAATCCTACTACGTCTACTGTGTCCACGCGGCGGTCGAGTACATCTGCAACTCGGCCGGGCTCTCGACCGACGTGGTCAAAGAAGAGTGAGTAGTACCCCGGCCAGGCGACCCTGAAATATTTATCACAAGACCCGTCGCTTTGGTTGTCGTTCTCGCTCTCTCGCTCTCTCTGTGTGCGTGCCTGTTCTAAGTGCTGAGCTGGGTTGGCGGTGTGGTTAGTGTGGCTTGGGGACGTGGCCGTCCACGTAAAAGTTGCGTGTGGCCTTGGGCATCGTCACGGTCGTGCCCTCGAAGCCTTGGTCCACAATCACCTGGCACCCCAGGCGCGACCTGTATGTATCGTACAACCCACTGAATTAATGCACCAGGTCCCTCCCCCTCGCATCCACAGTGTCCACGCACGTGTCCGTGAGGCCAAACGCCATGTCGAGCATGTCTTCTTCGTCCTCGCAGGCCTCCTCGAGGCGGTGGAACACGTCGTCCGCCAGAATCACGTGGCACGTCGAGCACGCCATCGACGACTCGCACGCGCCTACAGAGTCGTGCGGTTATCAATGGATCGTGGACAGGGTGAGGCGTCGTGACAACAAACGACGCACCTTCCAGGTCGATGTCGTTGGCGTGGGCGACCTGGAGCAGCGACATGCCCGTCTTGGCCAGGACCTCCTGGACGGATCCGTCGGGCTTGGTAAACTTGATATGCACACTGCATCCACCCACCGACATCCACCGTCAGAGCGCCACACATCGTACTATACACAGAGCCACGACAAGCACGCACGTTGGGTTGTTGGCGAACATCGAGAGGTCCCCGTGGGCGACTGTTCAATGGTGACGAAGGGCATGGAATGGTGAGGAGCTCCTCATCGACTGCAGCATCAAATCGTCGTGGTTTACGCACCGAATGGTGTGGCGTGGATCGCGCGGCGCTCACGAATCAGCGTCGCTGGCGCATTGTCCGTGGCACGTAGTGCAGCGCGCGAGCGCTTGGCGGGCCCACGCAGCGCTGTGCGGATGACGAGCATCTTGGTTCTGGTGATGAGCGATGGCTTGCGCTTGGCCAACCAGCGTTGATAGGAACCTTTTATATTCAATACATATATTATTTTCAAGAGGTTCATATATGTTCACACGTCACAGAAATGGCTGCACATGTCGCAGGTTCGAACTAGTGACTGACGTGCGCCCCACAAGATCCGTGTGCTCACTGCGCACCGTGATCGTCTCGAGTCAATTCTGCCGCGCCAACAACACATCGCGCAGTCGCATCACTCTGGACCCGACGTACGATGGTTCCGCGTGTGCCATGTCCAATTCACGCAGCGAGTGTGCGAGTAGATGGCTCGCATCGCCGATCGCAGCAAGCAGACCACCGAGCCGATCACTCTCGACACGTGGCTGCGTCTGTGAACTGCTGCTGCTGATGTGCATCTTCCTCTTTGCCTTGCAGCCGACACGCAACGTGGTGAGTTGGCACACACCGGAGCTTGCATGCACGAGCAGTGGGTCCAGTGTGTGCACAAAACACTCGCGCAGCTCGAGTCGAAGTTGGTAGGGACACGCAGTCACAATGCTCTGCAGATCATCACGCGTGAACAGTGAGTACCTGATGATCGTCAGCGACTGAATGGCTGGCCCCAGGAACACCGTGAGTGGGGATGGCTCGGCGGCAAGCTCACTATAATAGGAGCAGCCGGCTTACACGACTCGGTGCATCGTCGCATCTTGCGTGGTCTGTACTGGTCGTACTTGCCGTCCTTCCACTTTTCCAGCACACACAGCACAGAACCTAGGGACGCCGTCGGCACCAGTGTGTAGTCACGCCACTTGCGTGCGTCGATCTAGCGTATGCTACTCATGTGTGTCCACAGCAAGCCTAGGCCTGGAGACACCACGCCCACCCAATCTTTGTGGGGCGCACGGGCGATGAGGTCAAGTTGGTGGATGCGGTCGCGTCGGATGGCGCGGCTGTCGGTCGTGTTGATCTCCACCGATTGGTGCCTGATGTGCATGGGTGTGCTGCGCGATCCGCACCGGTGAGCGCGCAGAATCGTCCACGCACTCGACGACTTCAAGCAGCAGCAGATCAAACATCGCCGCCGTTAAGCTCTCCTGCCCCATGAGGATATCGACTTGCGTGACTTTGTTTCGACGCATCACACGTGAGACCAGTCGACCAGTCACACTGAGCGCCACGTTCTCCATGCGGTACAGTAGTTCCCGAGTGCTAGCCGCGGAGAAGCAGTGTCATTCACTTGAGCCCATGTCAAGGAGGAAATCGGGACATGGCGTTGGCCTCGGACCCTGATGTTAAGAGTGTTGAGGATGTGCTCCCCCATTCGACAGAATGCGTGCGAGTTGTGCTACGAGCAACCTCCCGTGAAGGTGTGAACGAACTCGAAATCGTGAGAGATGATGCGGGGCGTTCTTCGAAGTTCAGCGTCATCTTACGAGACTTCACACCGGACAACTCTTGTCGCGGAGTTGGAGTGTGGCTTCGACGCTGTGATGGTGCTACAGTACTGTACAGTATTCTAGTCAGCATTCCTTCACCGTCAGCGGGCTGCGTCAGCACTCGCTTCGCTTATATTAGCTTAGCGTTCTAGCTTCTTTATAAACGCTAGAGAGCCTGATACACCAAGGCAGGAGAGCTGTTTGTTGTGCGGTAGATTGCTATGCGCCGCTCGAGCACCGATGCGTGCCGCACTATTATAGCAGCTCTAGCGTGTCGATCTCGTCCATGACTGGTGCCGTCTATACTAGTAATTTACTTATCAATACTATTATAATAATAGTAGCTTTTTTAATAAATGCTAAAAATATAAATGACAAGGGGATAAACCCTAGTATTTTGGCCAATCCCATCCATCTATGATGTTGATGCATCACACGTCGCAGATGTTGATGCATCACACGTCGCAGATGTTGATGAAGGGCACACGATCACGGACGTTCATTCTAGTACATGTACGCAGTCTACGCCGCACACTCAAACACCGATGCAACGACAACAGACCACACACACATGAAGACAGCCTCGTCTCCTACTCAGCCGTCTCCGGCGCCTTCAGTGGGACGTACTCTTGCTGGCTAGGTGTAGCAAACGGCAGACTGCCTCGACGTCTCTTGACGAGCTCGAACGCGTGCTTGGCACTCACGTACAGCCCCACACAGAAGAATGGGAGGATCAGCAGCCACACCATCGGGTGGATGCATCCGTGGTGGTGATGGTGGTGGCCGTGGTGAGGCCGATCTCCCCAGTAATCCAGCTGGCCACCCGACTCAGTCGACGCGCCGTTGTTGTTGATGACGTACACCGCGACGCCATCCCCACGCCCGGGGTCCGAGCTGTCGCTTTCTTCATTACGGTGGTGGCGGTGGTGGTGGCGCCTCATCCTGCGGTTGCTCCCTGGCTGATCATCCAGAGGATCGTCATGATGCTGCGTTGGGTCTGGCCACGCAGTAGGCGTCGCTGTCGGGCTTGGTTTGTCGTTGATAAACTGAGCGATGATCGTGTCGAGACACGGCTTGGAGAGGACTTCGCTATTGATCACAAGGCACTCGTTCACGCTGCGCAGCGCGAACACAAACTTGTCGCGGTTGGCGGTGCCACGATTCGTGACCTCGTACACCGACTGCGCGATGCGCACGCTGTCACTACACAGCGACTGGAGCTCCTTGAAGCACGCCTTCTGCACAGGACGAACGGCGTTCACGATGGTCTCATCGCTCACGCCCTGCGCGAGGTTGATGAGGTATTCGGTCGTGAGACGACGTCCATCGTCCTTGATCGGTGCGATAAGCAAGACAGGCTCGTCATTGACGCGCAGGCTACGAGGAGCGTCATCCGTGGGGACTTGGTCGATGACTGGCTGATCCATTGAAGGTGGAAGACAGGAAGAGTAGTCGTGGTGGCTTGGTGGACGCGAGGGATTTTCAACAATGAAGACCATTGACGTGGCTCCTCACTCTGAAGTTGGTGCATGGTGTTGTTTCATACTAGTAGTCAGCTGCGCCAGTGTGTCAACTGCAACGAAATGTCTCGGCAGTTGCGCTCGCACATGACTCTCAGCACACCTGAGGACGAGGATGGCAACAGCTGAGGGTCTGGGCTGCAATTATACTACGTAGTATTGCGGATGTCCACTATATTTCTGATAATTATTTTTATTTTTGGAATGATCCTTTCTCGGCCTACTTCACTGCGTCCGATGGGCTCGGGATGCGTTCGTAGTTTGAGGTGACGTGACCCCGCTTCTTCGCGTACTTGACTTCCTTCTTGACGGTGAAGAGCACGCCTAGACAGACGACAGGGAGGAACAGCGTCCATATCAAAGGATGGATCCCGCGATCGTGCCTGGAGTGAAGATGGTCCATTCTTGTTGATGATGTAGACGGTCACATCTTCACCCCGTGGTGATCTGGTACTGTAGCCAACGGTATCATTGTCATGATGGCGTCGCATTCTCGTTCTGTCTTGCGGTCCAGGGTCGATCAGTGCACTTTGATTCCCGATCGGGTCGACGGGAGGAGGTGGAGGCTGGGTGTGGCAGATTTGCCCCACCTTCCAACGTCTGCAAGCCGCCATGCGCGAGTTCGATCTCCACCGCATGAACATCAACGTGGCCATGGGTCCCAACAGCTCCCGCCAAGCCAAGCCAACCCAAGCCAACCCACCGACCGCCTCCACCTTCTGCGGTAGCAACAGCCACAACATAGCCCGGATAGCGACGGATACTGCTTGATATGAGAGATCACTCCAGTGTGGAGGTACTGCAGGTGCTTGATGTGGCTGAAGGTGTCGCTCTCACATTGGTCGTGAAGTCACCTTCAATGTGGCTGGCTGCATGGGAATAGTGAGGTGGTGTGAGTGCCTCACCTCAAACTTTCAAGTACCCTGCAAGTAGGTGCGCTCCTTGGTCCAAACTCGTCACGATCGACCCAGCGCTGTAGAGTACGATGCCCGAACCGAAGAAGATGAATACTTCGAAGGAGGAATACGCCAAAGATCAAATGACGTCGCGAGTTCGAGTGCTTGCGGTTCTTGTGCAGGTGGCCGTTCATCTGGCGCTGCTTCATGTGGTTGCGATGGATCAGGTACACGATGATCGTGTGCCACTTGAATACCGACAAGAAGAGCAGCGAGCACTTGGTGAAGATGAGCGAAAACTTTGTGCGTCGCAGCAAGCCACAGCCGAGGTGGAAGATCGACACGGGTCAGCGAGCCGTCGAGCGGTGCGGTCGAAGGTATCGGGTACCATGGTCTCATCCATGTACCCCGCTGCAAACTATACACTGGCAGCAACGAGGTCGCGACCACGGTTGGCATCACCTTGAAATCCGCTGGCACCCAGAAGTCGCCGTTGTCCAATGATCCAGTGTCCATGAGGTACTTGGCGAACACGATCGGGTACACCTAGATGCAGGCTTGGCACAGAAGCGCGACTCGTGAATCTTGTGGTCTCACTGGTGAAAAAATACCCACGGCTGGCGGTCGCTGCCTCTTGGAGCTTCGGTGCTTTGCACACATCGACGCAGTACGAGTCAGCGCGTATGGCTCGGTCGAGATGGATAACGACACGTCATAGCCAGCTCCTGTGTCTTGAGTCTCAAGTTGAGAAGGGTGCCGAGGCGTCGATGAAACGGAAATGGACTCGGGTGAAGGATGGCCCATTCATCCACCGACCCGACTAGACACAGTGGCTCTCGTCAACTCAGTTGAGTACTTCGGTCAGAAGAAAAGGCTGCTGGATGCGATTCGAATTCGTCGCTCTTCCGCTGCCGACTCCTAGAAATGGAGCTGTTGTTGTCTTGAGTCACATCAGCTCGTTCAAGCTGCAATCCAAAAACGATGTGACAGAGCAATCTTTTCTTACCAGCATTGAATCTCCTCGCCGTCGGAATCTTAAGGCTTCACAGCGAATGGCAGAGTGACACTCACCAACTTGATGAGCTCGCTTGTCTTCTTGCGCCGGTTCTCCGTCTTCTTGCTCATATTTGTCCATTTTTCACCATGGTGTGGATCGGCCGCGACACAGCGTTCGATTATCTTGGCCGCGTCGTCCTTGCTTGCACTGTGCTGTAGTTCGAAGAGATAGTAATACGCCCAGCCATCGCCCAAGTCGCTATCGAGCTGCACCGTTCGCTCAAGCCACTTACGCGCCTTGGAATGCTTGCGCTCGTGCCAGAAGAGCTTCGCCACCGACAAGCACACATGCGGATCGTTATCCTTCTTCTTGAGTGCGGTGAATGATGCACGCTTCTGCTGCGCTCGTGGTGCGATGTCAATCGACTCGGCCAGTAGAATACCAGACTCGGGACACTCTTGAAGAGCCTTGGCCATGAGCATCTCTTGACCCTTGGCGCTATTCCATCGTGCCTCAAGCCGTGCAGCCTCGAGCCACAACTGGTCGTTCTTCGGGTTCTTGAGTCGAGCCATTTCCAGCACTGAACGGGCCTTCACCACACCACCCATTCCCGTTCCACTGTTGGCCATTGTCTCCTCAAGCCGACTCGCGAGAATCCACAGAGGAATCGACTTCGGGCAATGATGCACACCCTGTCGGAACATTTGCTTGGCCTTCTCAAACTCTGGAGGATTGCGCGACTCGTAAAACTGTCCGGCCATCATGTGGAGCTTGGGCGCGTCGGGGAACTTGGCAAGACCTTCCTTCAGCAACGCTTCTTCGAGCTCAGGCTTGTCACCTTGCTCACGCTCGAGGAGAATCGACTTCATCCACACGTGAGCCGACGGTGCTTGTGCTCGCGCCTTTGCCAGCAACGCTCGAGCCAACTCAATCTCGTCGTTCTCCCATTCGAGCTTGACCGCGGCAAGCCAGATCGCCTCGCTGTTGGGGTTCGCACTGAATGCCTGACGCAAGATCGTTCTCGCGCTCGCGACAGCGCCATTGTTCCAGACTTCCTTGGCTGCCATCAGCCAAAGGATCTCGGCCTCCGGGCAGTTGGTGACTGCAGCATGGAGTAGTTGCTCGACAGCTTCGGCATTCTTGCCAGCATTCACCTGCTTCTCAAGCGCCACCGCTCGCAGCCAGATCGACTTTTTCGTCGGGAAAGCCTTAAGAGAATACGCGTAGATGGCTTTGGCGGTGAGCAGAGCACCGTGAGCGATGCAGTTCTCCGCATCGTCCATCCATGTTCGCTTGCGGTCCTCTGGTTCAACACCGAGGTCTAGACACGCTCGCACAATGGCTCCACACGTGAGCGGCGCCTGCGCTTGCTCGCACGCCTCCGCCTCCTTGAGCCAAGTGTCTCGGTTCAGGACTACCTGGTGCTTTGTCAAACTCTTGAGCGCGACTTGCAGGATACGGTCGATCGATTTCGAGTCTTTGCCTTGCGCTTCCTCAAGCTTGGCAGCTGTGATCCAGATAGAAGGATCGGTTGGGATGGCAGCGCGGGCCTTGTTCAACGTCTTCTTCGCATTCTCGTACGTTTCCAAGCGAGCCAATGCGAGCCACAAGTCAACGGACTGTGGGACGCATTCGACTGCGCGTCCGAGCAGAATACGAGCGCCGTCCACGTCTTCCAACTCGATCAGCGCCTTCCATATCTTGACCGAGTTCGGAATGAACTCGAGGGCACGTCGCATGACCAATTTCTTCAATTCGTCGTCACCTTCAAGCTGGGCCGCCTGCAGCCACACCTTCTCGGACTTGGGTACGTGATGAACTGCCTTGGCCAAGATCGTTTTGGCGTTCTCCGGATTCTGCAAGCGAGCGGCTTCGAGCCACACATCTTCTTGCGTCGGACAGCACTCGCAGCCTTGTGCGATGATCTTTCTTGCCTGCACGATCTTGCCGGCGACTTCCTCGAGACGCGCCGCTGCGATCCACCCTGGGCCGTGCTTCGGGTTGGTCATCGTCACGGACCGCAGGAGAAGCCGTGCTTTCTTGATATCACCAATCTCCGCGTCGCTCGTGACCTTGAGACTGTTGAGATCCGTCAAGTAGCCCTTCGGGTCCACCACGGTCTGGCCGCTCACCGAGTCTGACATCTTGTCCAATTTGAGTGACAGCACGGCGCCCCGCTGCTCTGCCAGACCCGTCATTGAGCTCATCACGCCTGGTGTCTCCCCACCACCGTTTGCCGGCGTGATCGTGCCGTTTACATTGGCCGTACTGCTGCTCGCCGTCGACGTCAGCAACTGGTCTGGCACGGGCGCAAAGCGTTCGTTGCGTTTCTGCAGTGCCGTGTTGGTCTTGTACTTGAGCGAGTAGTCTCCAATGTCTGGGATCAGGTCCCACTCGGCGTCGCTCATGTTTTTCAGGTCCGCTTTCAAGTCAGCGAATTGATCCGAGATCTTGGGTCGTTCTTGGCGTTGTTTCTTCAATTCTTCAAGCAGTTTCTCCTCACGGCGGCGCTTGCGGCGCGTGTCCATCTTGGCGTCGATCGAATCCCAGACATCGTCGGCTTCCTGGTCCTCCTTGTCGTACGGCGTGTCCTGGAAGAGTCCACGCGACGAGTACCCGGAGAACTGGTCGTAGTTGGTCTCACTGTAGTCGCCATAATCTTCGTTATCGTCGGTCTCTCGACCGAATCCACCAAATCCAGCGGTGCCAGAGCCACGACCACGGCCGGGCATCGGTCCCGAGCCGTCGCCGAGCGGAACGCCGCGGCCGCGACCAGCGCCAGGGAGAAATGGAGCGGCGCCGACAAGTCCCTCTGCAGCGGCCGCAGGGCCAGCGGGGCCAATATCCGACCGAGTGGTGAAGCCGATGGCGCCACGGCCCACGCCAGGCACGTAGCCCGCAGGCGCGGGTGCCGAGTAGGTCTCGCGCAGTCGCTGCCCGAAGCCACTCATTCGTGCTGGTTGGTTGCCCCTTGGTCTGGAAATAAATGTAAAGCAAAGGGGAGGAATTCACGGTACTTGGTGCAATTTCAGTTCGTAACGGATATGGGTTCAAACCCTTTCCTGCGACAAGCAGGCTGATTGCCTGAAAACATCGTCTAGAACGTATACTCACAGCTTTCCTCCGTCGGTACGGACAGTGTGGGGAAGACAGCTTGATTAGCGAATAGTGATGGCCTCTCTGGAGACCCCCTCGCTTGACTCGAGTCTTGGCTCGTGGCATTCCCAGGTAGAGGCCTTGATCATGCTGCTTGCC
>JAADXF010000348.1:0-22099 GCA_023337575.1 Pythium chondricola | reverse complement strand
GGCAAGCAGCATGATCAAGGCCTCTACCTGGGAATGCCACGAGCCAAGACTCGAGTCAAGCGAGGGGGTCTCCAGAGAGGCCATCACTATTCGCTAATCAAGCTGT
Organism: Pythium chondricola; assembly: GCA_023337575.1. Taxonomy (NCBI): domain Eukaryota; phylum Oomycota; class Peronosporomycetes; order Pythiales; family Pythiaceae; genus Pythium; species Pythium chondricola. The sequence goes on along the minus strand of JAADXF010000348.1, from coordinate 21,993 downwards.
CTTCCCCACACTGTCCGTACCGACGGAGGAAAACATGGCTGGACAGAGCTCAGTCGGCTCAATCGATCGGCACCATTTTTCATTTTTCGATAAAAACTCATTTAGGGCCTTGGGGCTAGAGGGGTTAATTAAAATTACTGCCCGTATCAATTCGATTACTTGTGACTTCTGATACTGGAGATGCCTTCATTCGATTTAGAAGAAGATGGACGCAAACGAATCTCGCACGACGGCACCCTGTGGGCAGAGGTGATGATTCTCGTTGTCCGGATGCACATCGATATGGTCGGGTGGGGTCGGGTCGCGGCGCTCGATCTCAACAAAACGATCCATGCGAATCGCTTCCGGTGAGAAGTTTGAAGAGATCACCTGTCTTGGGGTAGACGGGGTTGCACAGCGGCTCACAATCCTCGGTGCCAGATTGCGCGTGCATTCGTCACCTTCCACAGTAACAGCGCGGTCTTGGTTCGATTGCTTCTGTGAGTCTGGCTGCAGGAGCAAACGGATTCCTCTCCTTCTGGATGGCGAGGGGCTACCTTGAGACGTCTTCGTTGGCTTGAATCGGAACTGGTTGAATGGGTTCTGTGCTGGGCACTTTATCTTGTGTGTTTTGGGCACGTCGCGTTGGGCCGTATTTCGTTGTCGCTTGCGTGTAGCTGGGAAAGTCGGCGTTGGAACCTGGGGTGAGGCTTTTCGACGAGGCGGAGAAGATGGAATTCGGGCAGGCTCTTCCTCAGATACTTTCAATACCGCCGTCTTGGCTGGGTGATACCCACCGTTCGCGAGGATCGACTGTTGAGCTTCTGCATTTGGGGTCTTGACCACGAACTTTGAGATCGGTTGCTGTTTTGCTCTTGTGTGACGCGCTTCGAGTCGAAGAATGGACTTGAGAATCGAACCTTGGCTTGAGGTTTCTCGAGTGTCAGACATCTCAATTGTATCGTCCGTCACCTTGATCGTAGTGTCAACATCATACTGACACACGGTGTCGTGGAGAAGGTAAACATTCACGGTTCCTTGGAGGGCACATGGAATGGGAATGCAGCAATCGTAGCTCTCCACGATGCCTTCGCGGAGGTGCAGGAGCTGCTTCTTCGAGAACACGACCAGAGTAGCCGTCCCATTTTTTGAGTCTTTGTCCTTCGTTGTCGAAACCTGTAGCCTTAGCGAGCGTAACGCACTCGGTGCAGCACTTGCTGGCATAACATTCAGCTGAAACTCCTTGACTGCACGAGCTCTCGCGACAAGCAGTTCGCCGATTGGTGGCTCCCTGGGAATGCAACGATTGATATGTCCGGGATCTGATTCTGCCAGCACCTTGATGTTTGTCATCCCAATCGATTCCAGCTCACTTGCAGCCGAATCTTCGACACCCCATAGTCGTAGCAAGCTGGGGATATGATCCTTGTCAGCCCAGGAACCAAGCCGCAGGCAACGCTGCAGGCGGAGTCCCGAATACACCCCGCTCCCATGGTTCTTCATGAGCAAGAAGTCTAGGATAACTGAGAAGTAGTGAGTAGCATCGGTACCATTGGAGTACGAACTACAACAGAAACCAACCTCGGATAATGCGCTGGGCGGCGATGAGGATCTCGTCAGCATCATGTGAGAGACTCTTGTCGACGATGGATGCTCCGCTAAGCCTCGCTTGAATGAGAATGCTCGTCTTTGTGGCCTCGGTCCAACCCTTGATACCTGCCGTCGGTTGATACCGAGCTTCTCCTTTCAACTGATTCAGAATCGCCTTATCTTGACGACGAACCGGCCGATATACCTCATCACACTGCGCAATCGCGCGGAGGAGGTCTGGAAATGTGATCGAGGATGTCTCGATGAGCATAATCGATTGCATAGTCGAGTGCTTCACGCAACCTCGACACATGACGCTGCCCTCGGCGGTGGATGTGAGCTTGTTCCCAGATCTTGTGATCATGCCGCTTTCCACCAGAAGATCCAAACTCGTGGCGAGAAGTTGACTCGCCACGTCGTTGAAGCTTTGGACTAGGTCTACGTTGTTGGCATAAAATGTCGTCTTGACAGAAGGAGAAGGAGTCAGATAGCTCATTGTGGTCGTGGATTGGCTGTGCCACTTACCCGGAACCACGATAGTGCTGTTGAATATGATGTGACTATTGCAAGAATTCAGGATTAAACTGCAGATCCCTCGTACATATACGTCCATGATCGACTCACCTCGCTTAAGCACAATCTCAGCGTTCAGAACACTCGTGACGTCACGATCGAAATGACTGACGACCTCAGTTGTGGCGTTCCTAGGTACTTCGAGTCAGACTCCACGGTTTGGGCAGTACATTTGTGCAGACTGTACCGAGTCAGGTTGCGGAGGTGAGTGACAGAGTTGTTGTCGGTCAGAATCACCGCCGTTCCTGAGCTGTTCACAAGTCAGTATGGTGGACTTGGGGTGGGCACGATGATGTTTACTCACGTGTCGAATCGAATCCTTCCTGCACGACCGATCATCTGGATAATCGATGTGTCTGAGTAGTCCGTATAGCCTCTCTCGCTTTCGTAGAGCTTAGTGCCCATAACAATCACGAGTCGAGCTGGCTGAGGATATGCGTTAGGGACTTGTTGTGTGGTGTCAGCTCGGACAATGCACACACCAGGTTTACGCCGATGGCGAGGGTACTTGTGCAGCTAGCAGGGAAGAAGCCAGAGATTTATGATCAAGTCGTGTCTCAAACACATCAAATAGACGTACCACAGCACAGAGAGCTGACGCTGTCGAAACATCTCCTCCACGAGAACTCTGGGTTCAGAAAGAAGTCAGATGAACTTCACCATACCGATGCTTGATGCTTGAGGAACTAGTTACCTCTCAGATGCATGCATGCCGGCGTGATGGTAGCCGATCCCAGCTGGTAAGGACACGCCCAAATCTACAGCGACAGCCGCACTAAGTCGGATTTCACCCATGCGAAAAAACGCGAGCATCATCTAACCATTCTCAGGATTTGACCCCAAGAAATGATCCATGTCCGAAACAAGTATTTGCTGTTGCCATCGACAGCACGGTGAGTCTGCGTCTAGAATCGTTGAAATGAAGAGGTTCAGCAGTACCTGAGGAGACGTCGGTGGGTGCATCGACTGCGAAATGAATCTTGCGTACCAAAAATAATGAGTGGCCCTCACTAATTGGCTTGCATTCACTCAACTTACCGAGCAAGGCGCTCGACTGAGCGCCGCGAGTTGCAGAAAACGAGTGTCGGTCGGCCCTCCGCATACTGGCGAATGATTTCTGGGATGTGGTGATCTAGACTTCTGTAGAGGGATTAGGCACGCGTAGCAGACCAAGATACGCTCAGCAATATCAGACCTTTCGAAGAGGTAGTCGTTCGTTGGTTGTCCGCATCCCTTGACTACGCATCGCAATGGAACTGATCACCGAGCATAAGTAATCTTGTCGATATTCCACACACAAATCACGACCGTTGAACCTGGTCTGAATTCTGCACCAAACTAGCATAAAACAGCTTAGCGATACACTACGGTACAGCATGGACGGAAGCGTCTTACCTCAAACATGCCGTCTTCTTCGCATCGGATCCACTTCGCAAACGCTGAGAAGTTTGTGAACCACGCTGAGGTCGCTACAATTCGTCTACATCAACGATCTTGTGTCAGTTGAGATAATCATCATCCCAAGTATTAGCCACCTACAAATGCGTTGGTAGACTCGATTCTCTTGCGATATTCATCATCCTCGTGATGACAGTCTCTAGTGTGGCTCCTCGCAAAGTGTCTCCGATGTGGTGTGCTTCATCAATAAGCAAAAGCTTGATCGATGAAACCAATGATCCATAGCTGTTTGAATTGCGCATGATGGCTTCCCACTGTTGTGATCTGTAAGCACGGCATCTTTTCCCAGCCATTGAACATCAACGGCACCTTTTCAGGGGTAGCCAACAACACGTCCGCGCTTTCGAAGCCATGATCAAGATCATCGTCAAATAAGCAGGCAAACTGCATGCCGAGTACCGACGATCCGAATCGCGAAGACCAATCTGAGAGCCTATATTCACGTCAGTCCTGCCGAGACTCATGTTTACATGTTTGCGGCGCTTACCTCTCATCCAATAGTGCTCTCGTCGGTGCGATGTAGAGCGTCTTCACTCTGTCAACTTGCGAACTCTGCTCAAACCCTTGGAGGAACGCAGATTCGAGGATCAAAGTCTTCCCAGAGCCTGGAGACGTCTTAGTCCTTGTCGATTCACGCGATCATCACACAAAACAAACCCGTCGGCGCGCCAACCGCCATGTTGCCTCGGCCCATAAACGCGTACGCCACACTGTGCGCTTGAACCTTGGTCAGCGTCGCATACTTGAAGCAACGGAGCAGATGCGTGGGGAACACATCGCGCGTGAACTCGGGATGCGTCGCCATCTTGATTTCACTCACCTCGTTTCTTCTTTTGAATGTGAAACAGGAGAGGAGGGGGGAACTTCAACCTCCACCGACAGAATGTTTGTCAATTAAGGTACTGAAATAAAATGCAATTCATGTGATCAAACATTTTTACTTGTACCAGCGCTTGGACTGTTCGGTCTTGCGGCGACTGTCAGCAGCAGTCTTGCGTCTCGCTCTCTTAGAAACCGTCATGTTGGAGAGCATGGGGTTGAGCGTATTGCTTGCGGGAGCTCGCCACGAGTCCAACAGCGAGAGCCGTCGAGACGAGTTCATGGTGGATCCTCGCAGTGAGAACATGCTGTACGACATCATCGACGACACGTCGGTGCCGTTGTCGCGACGGGCAACCGCGGCTACTGAAGGCATGTCCGAGTCAACTTGCGAGACGATCGGGGGCTCCATGACTGGGATGCTGGAGAGACTGGCTCGGCGAGAGCGTTCCACGTCTTCATTGTGGCGGTCATACTCGGCCGCTCGCTTTGAATGGTACTGCGAGTCCACCGGCTCGTGGGCTGCACGGATCATCGACGCACGCAAAGGATTCGCGGTCGATTCCGCATCGTTCCCACCATTCATAAAGCGGAAACTCGTCGGCGCCGGCGGCACTTCCTGGATCGTTTCACCGTCAAAAATGAGGCTCTTGGGCGGCGCAGCCACACAGCTCAAGGCAGCCGCACGCTCCTCGTCCACATTGAAGGTACCGGTGACCTCCCGAGACATGCGCTCATGCGCTGCGTCGACGTCGAAGCTCGATCTCGTATCCACGTGGTAGCTCACATCGGCGTTCTTGATCTCCGACGGGGTCGCGGTCTCTTGGCCCAGGCGGTTGATCGTCTCGTTCAAGGTGAAGTTGTGCCAGCGCGCACTCGCTCGCTGGAATAAAGACTGCGACATGGGGTGGATCTCGCGCGTCTCCTGTCTCTGCTCAGCCTTGACGATGCGCAAGATGCGGTTCACGTTCGAGAGCACCTTCGGGTCGGCTGCGTCTTTCATCTCCACGACCGATTCCAGGTACTTCATCATCGCCGAGAAGTACGCCAGGTCCTTCAAGACGAACGAATCTGGCTCGATCTCCAGTGCTCCGTTCTGGCCTTTCGCTTCGAGCACACGACGGACGACCTTGACAAGCGCAGGGATATCTGGGTGGTCGATCGTGATGCGGCAGAACAGTAGCTCAAGAAAGTCCTTGGACTGAATCAACGAGAAGGTAACGAGGCGTCGCGCGATCCGCAGCGTGCAGCGATACGGGAACCCGGCGATCACGTTCTTGTTGCAGTGGCGCACGAGCTTGACGATGTCGTTGGGCATCTCGAAGATCTCGATGCTCTCTTCAATGTGGAGTGGTGCCCGAAGGATGTGGACCATGGCTGTCGTGAGTTGCTCCACTTCAGCCGCCAAATCTCTCAAAAACTGTGGTGGATTCTCGAGATCGAAACCCATGAGGCAGTGGAGCTTGTCCTTCCACTCTTGGAAGAGCAGCTCGAGATTGTACGCTGGGTTGGTGAGGTCTTCTGGGTCTGGGCGAGCCAGGAAGTTGTCGAGATACAGCCCAGCGATAAAGTTTTCGGGCATGTGGACGTAGTCGAGTTCATCGAGGATCACCGAGTCGCGCTTGGCCTTGGTGCGCTCGATGCGATTGCGGCAAATGACGTCATCCACGACTCGTCGCACCTCGGTCCGCCAGTGCGAGTTCCAGATAAGGTCACTCTTCTCGTGGTTGTCGTCAAAGAACTTGGCTGCCAGGGCTGGATCCAAGTGGATCTGGTAGACGATCGGGTACGGCAAGAAGCGGCCCAGGCCGCTGTACATGCTCTCGCGAATCGCGAAATCCTTGGTCAGCAGCGCGTAGAGCACCTCGAATGCTGGCTCGCGAAGCGCCTCGGCTCGCAGGAAGTGTTCATGAAGCACATGCTGGCGCGATTGCAACGCGATGCCGAGAATCTCGACCCAGAGTCCACTCTTCTCCACGTACTCGGCGACCACAAGGCACATGTCACAGAGTTCTGCCAGGCACGACAGAGCGTAGTAGGCTTGCTCGTAGTCCAAATGGTCCGCAATGACCTGGAGGCTCCACGTGTAGCGGCAGAACGGTGCGAGCAGCTTCTCCAAGTTGCACTCAATCCCACAAATCTTGTTGAGGATGAGCAGCGCGTACTCTTGGCGATTGAGGTAGTCGACGTTGCCGAATTCCGCCTCCATTCCAGCGGGGATCCCGTCCAGCTCGGCCGCTGCCTTCCCATTCCTGGACATGAACCCGTAGCTGGACAGCGACCAACGCGACGAGATCGACATGCCACCATTGTCGTTTCGGTCAAACGGTAGTAGGTACCGACCGAGCGTAGCGACCGAGATGGACTCGCCCTCGCTATCCTCGCCACCCGCGAATGCATCGAGAGCCTCGACGAAAGCGTCACGGAAGATGGGGACGTCGACGAGCATGTTCAGACACTCGAGAGCTGGCAGTGTGTCAGCGTAGATGCCCAGGCTTGGGTCCAGGTTTTCGTTGAGGAATACGAAGAGCGACTCGATGAACAGGCGAGGCGACGTCGGGTACAGGCACTCAGCGGTGATGGTCTCGAGGTCTTCCTCAGCTTTCGCAAGCAGAATGCGGAGGTAAATGCCACCAACGAGCGGTTCCGACTTCAAGCAGTCGTACATGTAGCTGCGGGAGCTCTCCAAGAACAGCAACTCGTCGTCATCATCATGGTTGCAGTGGTCCACGATGAGCTGCATGAGCTCACTGCGCGTGCTGTCGTCCCAGATGCACGTGGGCTCGCGGATCTCCGTCGAGAGAATCATCCAGAAGTCGTGGCCGCTAGGGCGATCGAGGCAGTCGAGGAACTCCATCGGAAGCAAGCTTACCAATGCATCAAGCGCGTGGGAACGGGAGGTGCCATCTCGACCGAGGCTCAGCGCTCGCAAGGCGTGAAACGCTGCTTCGACCATATCTCGCTCTTTCAATGCCAACACGCTTTCATCTTGGCTTGCGCTCGAGTCTGGGCCGCGGGCCACGTCCTCGGCAGTGCTGAGCAACAGATACAGTGCGCGCCAGAAGAGCTTGGTGGACAACACGAGCTGTTCCTGCAAGTGGCGGTTGTTGCACATGAGCATGACAATGCCAAACAGCATCTTCTGGATCTGCCATGGCTGCCGCTGGTCCGACGCGGTGAGCAGCCGCTCCAGGAACTTGCACAGGCGTCGCGACTGGTCGGTCGCGAGCACTTGTGCCTGAGAATGAAAGGCTGGGCCAACAAACAGCGACACCGAGCCATCTTCATCCATCGCACTGGTGTCGCTGTCGTCTGACAGCTGACGAGATGGAGCCAAACGCGACAACTCAGAGCCCGGCGTGTTATCAATCACACGAAGCAGTGATTGTGCGCCTGCTGGCGACGACAGCAACAGCTCCAACGTACCGAACACGGTCAGCTTCGCCTGGTGATCACTGGCGCTCGCGGCCAGCTCCGCCTTGTCCAGCAATACGTCCCACGTGCCCTCGACGGCAAGCGCCTTTTCAATATTGAGGGGTGCAGCCGCCAGCAGCTTGTTGAGGATGCCAAGACTCAGATCGCCAAACTTGCGGTAGCCCGGCGAATAGGTCGATGACGGCGCGATGGTGTCCAGCAGAAGCGGCAGCCCCTTGGACTCGTACGAGAAGAACTGGAAGCTGAACTTGTCCAGCAGCCGCAGCTGCGCTCGTAGGATGCACTCGATGACTTCGTCCGACGTCCGGCCACTGGCGGCCTCCAACTGGCGCTGTAAGAGACTCCACAGTCGATCGCAGGCGGCACGAACGGTGCCGACAGCAGCGCCCTTTTTACACAGGTCGCGGTAGCGCACACGCAGTTCAGCAGCGTCAAAATGCTTGGAGCTGGGCCATCCGAAAGTCCTGAGTGCTGACGCGCTCTCGTCTTCGGCAGGGGGCACATTCGAGACCGACATCGACTGCCGTTCCTGCAACGAGCGCCACTTGTCTTCAATAGACGCCATCAGAACCTGCGGCTCTTCGATCGCATCGAGAGTGGACTCTTCCCCGAAAGCGATGGTCGAGAGGAAGTAGCCGCTGCAGTAGACGTCACGAGACAGCTCCGAGTACTTGACCGGAGGCAGGGATACGTAGTAGTACGTAGCAGCAGCGTCTCGCTTCAGATCCTCCTCGAACTCCTCAATGTGCTCACGAACCATCAACCGCAAGTGATTGCGCATTGACGGTGTCCATAGCACACGCTTGTCGGTCGCTCGCCCCGTGAATGCATCCGCAAACTCTTCAGGAGACTCAGCATCGAGCAGTGCGATGAGAGGCTCGGGAAGCATTTCCAGCAAGTAGCTCTGGCCAGCACGGGTCTCGTGGCTCGCCTGCACACGGTGGAACATTTGCAGCAACTGGGTCTCCTGGAGGTATGGCGTCGACTCGGTGACTTCGACGGCAAACAGGAAGAAGAAGAGCCCGAACTCGAACAGCTTGGGGCCGCTGGCTGGGCCAAGCGACAGCAAAATATCACACACTGCCTCTCGAATGTGGACATTGTCGACCAACAGCAACTGCACCAAGTGCGCGAGCTTGTCCTTGCTCGACAGCAGCTGCTTTCCGACTGGCATGGGCACCAAGTACGCACCGGTGGACGACGAGGAGGACGGCTCATTCAACACGAGGTTGCGTATAATTGAGAGCGCTTGACGTCCGAATGCACCAATGTCGATCGGCTCGGACACGAGCTCTTGCCAGCGAAGCTCCGGGAATTGCGCCAGCAGTCTCCACTCATGGTCGAAGCTGTCGTGCTTTTCGTGGATTGAGCAGCAGCAGATCAACAGCGAGCTGAGCGCGTTGACGTTCGCCATCACATATTGCTGGAGCTCAACGATACTGAAAGGCCCAGCAAACTCACGGTCGGTAGCATCGCGGGGCTTCGCGCACCACTGGTACCGCAGCCGAGACGCCTCTCCCGACAGGTGGGTCATTGGCATGGACGACGTGCTCGCGATCTCTGGCACCGTGTCCAGACCGATCACGGGAAAGTCGTCATTGTCTTCGACGACCCGACGGACTGTTGGCTGGCGGTGGCACAACACTGCGATGAAGAGCAGCGTCGTCAAATACTGATCCGTGGCGAGTGCCCGAGAGGTCACGGCGTCCGCGCTGAGGCTCGCGAGCAAGTCGACAATGTCCGTGACTTCTTGGCTCTCGAATGACTTTTGCACCAGATCCATCAGGAAGTGAACACGGGCTGGCGGGATCGACCTGACTGCGGTGAATGCCCTCGCCGTCTCGATCAGCGTCTGCATCAGTAGGTCTTGGTCACACGCAGGCGTCTGGGTGACCAACTCGGACATTCTCAACTGCTGAATGCTCGATCGAGGCTGCGATCCCATGATGCGAAGCTCGAGCCACCGCTGATACACTTCGTTGTAGAACTTGGCTGGGCTCTTCGCGATCTCGACGGCCGAGTGGAAGGCCGAGGCCTCCTCACCTGATGCCTGGACACGAATAGCAACGTTGCCGTGCTGCTCGAGTTGCGTGTGGACATCGCGGAGGTTCAGTGTTCCATCATGGATCCGCGTGATCAGCACACGGAGATACACGTTCTCGACCACGAGTTCTTCGGCCAGCGACGGGTACTTGACCTCGAACTGGAGGTGATTCCACACCAGCGGAGCCGCGAGTCCTTCCGTGTCGTGGCTCATGGCTGCGTTCTTGTCAATCAGATCGATGGCATGCTCGAGAGCAACCTTGAGCTCCTCTCTCGTACGCGAGTTCCAAATGAGGTCGGGAAGCAAGTAATCGTGCTGGATCAAATCGGCGAGCACGCCGACGTCGCCAGACGATTCGCCGTGGTAGTTTTCGCGCGTGCCGTCGTCCTTGACTTTCGCGACACGACTGGTGACCGAGTCGGGAAGATGTGCCGAGATCTCTTGGCGAAGCCGGCGAATGAACCACTCAGAGCCGCCCACTCCACCGTCACGATGCTTCTGTCCCTTCGGTAGCTTGACGCCGTGAAGCTCGCGTTGCAGTGACTTCTTCAGCGCCGGATCAGCCAGGATGCGAACGAAGCCGTGTGGAACCAGTCGCTTCAGCAGCTCGTACGACTGCTTGTGGTGGACCATCCACATACCCGCGATGTACCGGAAAGTGGAACGACCGGCCTCGGTTGGAAAGAAGATGGCACTGTAGAGGCTGCGGATCGTGAGTCCGCTTTCCAATGCAGCGTCGCACATCCGCTGGTGGGCTTTCGCATCCGTGTGGTCGAGCGTGACCTTGAGAAGCCCCGACGCGAACACGGCGAGGCCAACGACGGTCAGTTGTGAGGCGATCCGCTGAAGACCGTTGTAGTTTGTGCTCAGCTTCTTGATCACCGTGTCGAAGTGGTTGTTGTCAGTACTCGTCCGGCACCTCACAGTGATGTCGTACACGAATTCGAGCGCTGCGAGGGAGCAGAGTGGATCGGACGCGCGGTCAATGAGCGCGATGACGCTGCCGATCAGCTTCTCGTGGCTCAGCACCACACGCCGTGCGTTCTTTTCCGCCTGCTTGTGGTTGGAAGAGCGCCGCGAGTCGACACACAGCGAGTGCAGCGCCTTCACAGCCCATAGTCGCGCCAGGGAGTCACCGGTATCGATGATCGAAAGGATTTGACCCACGAACGTCGCTAGTTTCTCGTCGGTCTCGTCACTCGCAAGCCTGTAGCAGCCATTGTTGATTCGGCAGAACGCGGCGAGAACCACTGTGATGTGTTGGGTTTGCAGCGGCGGCTTGCACACGAGTGCGAGCTACAGTACAGAACAGTTATGTCAGTCATTGCCACGCAGCATCGATCATCGCAGAGCATACCACAGTCGCGAAGCCCTGGAACAGCGATCGGAAGCTGAGCTGCGCGATCTTCGCATCGATGAGACTGGATCCAAAGTCTCCTTCGTCGACATTGAGGTTGAGAACTTCGAAAATGAAGAGCAGCTTGTCGAGTGCGGACGGCGGTAGAGCATCGATCGATGTGCCGAGGTCCTTCAGCTTCTCCACTTGTTTTGCGAGCTCTCGATGGATAGCCACGAACATTCCCTCTTTGTTCAGGAACACCGATCGCTCGTTGTCGGAACGCAGCAGCGATTGCGCAGTGAGCCGTGGATTGACCAGTGAGAACTCGGGAGTCAATGTGACCCACTGGTTCTGGCTGTAGATACACCCATCGTAGAGCTTGGCCACCAGTGTCGAGTCGTCACTGCTCAAATACGCGAGGCGCGACCCATCTGCAAAGTCCATCGCGATAAGCTTGATCGACGGAGGCAGATCATGTGGGTAGTCCCCCTTCGGACAAACGGTGCACACGAGGCGACGCAAGTCATTGAGCGAGTACGACTTGCTCTTGAATGTCTCTGGGTCGGACTCGAGCAGCATGCCATTCATCACCACGATCTGCTTCTTGCGGAACCGGAAGAACCCGTGACGACCGCTTCGCTTGGTCACACCCTCAGCCGATGCTGGATCCCACCCTGCTGGAACTGCTGCCGATATTGAGGACCTTCGCCACTCGGATACACGTGGTGTGCTTGGCTTTGGCAGCTGATCGACGTGGTTGATCTCGATGTGAATGCCGATGACACCGGCGAGGTCGCGAACCTTCTCAACGATCTGGGCGCGCGAGTCGGAGTACACGTAAAGCAGCTTGTTCTTCACGGTCATGGCGAACGCGTCGCGGTTCTCGGTCGGCAGTGCCAGCGATTGCATTGCGCGATACTCGAACTCTTGCGTCGATCGGTTCATCACACGTACCGCAATCAGCCCGCGCGGAGTCAAGTACAGCTCGCTCTTCTCTCGTTGGCCAGTGGTCTTGCCCAGGAAGCCACTGAACTGGAAACAGTCGACCGAGAACACGCGCTTGAAGTCGTCAAAACTGCCCGCGACATGGCTCATCAGTTCCTGCAGAAAGACGTTGCGGCTGCGGAAGCGCAGTCGCAAGTAGACCGACTCGTGGTACTGCTCCAGTGGCTGCTTCTTTGGTCCGCACTGCGTCTCAAGGAAGAGGCGGTACTGCCGCAACAACACCTGAGGATTCTGCACCACGACACCACCGTCGCTTGTGACTGCTCTCGAGTCGAACAGCCCGGATCCCGTCCGCGAGGACCGCACACCACCACCAACGCGACCGCCGATTGCACGACGGCCATGGCGACTGGTACTGATGTCGTACGTCAGGTGCTCCCCGAATCCCATCGACAATGGAGGAGGCTGGATCGCCTTCTGCAGCAAAAGCGACGAGGACGAGGAGGATGACAGCGGCGCAGCTGACTCGAAGCTCTCTGATCGCCCGACGTAGACCGTCGACGGGTTGTTCGTCATGCGTCCGAGGATCCCCACACATGCTTCCACCGTTGCAAGACCCGGGAAGCCGAACAAGATGCGATGCAGCATTCGAAACCGTCGAGCGAGCTGATCGTGGAGGGACTTGGAAAGATTCAGCTGACGCTCTGGGTTCGTCTTGACCAGGCAGAGCATGAACTGGCACAGCTTCATCGTTGGCAGGTCTGGCAAGTAGCGCTGGGTCTGATGAACAGCACGGCGTGAGCACTCCTTCACCCAGTGGATTAGACTGCATCCTTACCTTCGAATCCACGTCGAAGAGCGCCAATACAGCCGACAGAAACGAGCTGTTGGACAACAAGATCTCGCGGCACTGCAGCTTGTAAGTCTTGGTCTCGAGAAGCCGCATGAGGACCATGAACGTCCAATACACGGTCAATGAATCGCGGCCCCCAAGGAGCTCAGACATCGTCGCCAAGTACCCATCACCGCGCTACATGATCAGAGTATGTGAATCAAGAGTTGCGATCAATTTGAATAAAAAGAGGGCGCTTACCTCCAGCAGGATGCCGACAAACTCCTTCAACGCCGGTGGAGCTTGCAGGAGCCGATATAGTGTCTGCAAGTAGGTTGAAAGGAAAGGGTGGCGATTTCCGTGTCGACTCACGATGTCGCGAATCTCTCGCGCCACGTAGAACAGCGCCTTGTCGAAAGGCTTGTTGGGTTGCGCGATCACACCCGATGGAGGTGTGTTGGCATTGAGCTCAAGCGCAAGCTTGTGCATGGCTTCGTCGACGCCCATGGGCAGTTGCCGCTGGAATCGTGTCGTCTTGCTTGCTCCATGCGTCGCAAACTGCTGCAGGATACTGGACTGAACGGCGCGCAGTTCACGGTCCGCTCCGTGTTGTGGATCCTTCGCGTGGCTTGATCCTTGGTCGACTTCCACCTGCAGCATCTTGCAGGGCACCATCCGCATCGAGTCTAGGACGTGGTCCCCAATCACTTCGACCTGGTGGTTCTTCAGGGCGTGGCAGGACGCGAGTAGCTCCGTGATGAGCTTCTCACGCTGCGGCGAGTAGAAAGTCCGTCGAATGCCATCCACGTACGCGATCGCGAACGCCTCTTTCGAGTCACCATACACGATGAGCCCGAAGATACGCGTCATTGGTCGACTGGTGATGACAACGCCGTCGTCACTCATTTCTGCGATGAAAGAGTCCGACACGGAGAGGATCCGCGGCGCCAGCGGCTTGTTGGTGGCCGACACCTTCATCACCGGGTAGCGGAAGGCGACCTCATCGACGGCGTCGCCTCGGCCGCCCTGGGTCGCTGCCTCCATCGTCTTCTTGCGGTACTCATTAATCTGCATGCCATACGCACGCATCACTTGGTGGATGGCCTGCGCCATCTCCGTGCGCTTGTTGACGACGAACAGACTCGAATTGTCCGAGTGGTTAAGCATGATCGCGTTGTGGTCATCGCACACCAGGTCAATGGACACGAGACTGGTGTACGGGATGTGGGACATCAGCTCCCCCTCTTCGTCCTTTTGGTAGACGCCGTCGGGTCCGATCTCGACCACGCACGCCGACTGCAGCCCCTTCTTGTGGAGCTTGTAACAGGGGAACACGTACGACATGAGTTCTGGCCGCATCGGTTTGCCTGGTGACTTGGCTTGGTGCTGGCTGCGCAGCCGCATCAGACACACCAGCACTTCCATGCGGAAATGGCAGCGGTAGACGGTCTTCTTGATGCGATGGCGCGGCGTGTAGATGGCAAAGTCGGTCTCTCCCTCGAGCGGCGCCGCGCTCTCGACGTCGTCGTACGACCACGTATTCGTGAGCTGCTGCGTGTCCGGGTCGTACGTGGAGAAGCCGTTCGCGGCGAAGCACAACACGCGGTCTTTCACGACAAAGCTGCCGACCTTGTGCACCATGAAGCGCGCGACATACTGCCGCAGGTCCATCGTGACTGACTTTGTATTACCGTGAGTGGGGACGCGTCGAGAATCGGTCAATGAACCACGACGCCGAGGACAGCACTTTGGCGCCTCGGTCTCGTTGGCGCGAATCCGTTTGTCTCACTTTCAGTGCGAAGAGCACCCATTGACTCTCTGCCTCGGCCGACATGTACTGTAGCGCGGCAGAGACACCAGCTGTCCGCCTCCTCAATGCATCAGCGAATATTCATGGCGGCAGTTCTCTTCCATGTGGACATAGGACCCATTTGGTTGTTGCTGTCACTATTGTGGCCACACTCACAAACCCGTGGGTTCACGAAACCCGCCTCGGGTCAATGACACTCGACCGAGGGAGAATACCACCTGCGTTGTACGGTACCCACTATCGAAGGTTGCACTTCCTCCCCCCGGCAACCAGGAATCGCGAACGGAAAATGCGCTGGTACACGTTGTCGCCGGCTCTACCGGCCAAGGCGGCGCTGCGTGTGCGCGCAGCGCCCAGCACGAGTGCACCCGAGCGTGCGCAAGTGTCCCGCGGCAAGCTCATTGCTGCCGTCGGTCCTGTCTTCGAGGTGGACGATGGAAGCGGAGACGGCGATACATTGTTGTGGTTACCCGTCCTCTATGATGACGACGAATCTGGCGACGTGCTGGAAGGCTTTATGATGGCAGCTCTGCCGGACGACACGCCTATGATCGTACCCTGGGAAGACACAGGTCGGTGTGGATGAATCCATGTCCAGCAATCAGTAACTGACGACGGCGCCTATAGAACTCCATTGTTGCTGCAAGATCGTGAACCCTGACGCCCCCGTATTCAGCACTCCTTCTCCCGAAGCGTCTACCATCGGATCAGTCGCGTATGCCATCAACGCGGATTCAGCTTACGGGGTCATCGAGATGACCGGTGACTTTGTGCAGATCCAGCACGAGCAATACGGACTCGCATGGTTCAAGAACAGCGATATCGAGGTGATTTGCGAGCGATTGCACCACCATGGTTGCGATGGTATGCGAGTTTTGATGCAATTCGGAGCAATTCGGAGTGATTGCTGTGGCTCATGCACAACCGGCTCTAGTTCCTCACAGGTTTTACACGTACCATGAAGACCTACCAGAAAAGGCCACGATTATCACTCGTGCCTTCCCATCCTCGAGTGGCAACGTGGAGAAAATGTGGCAGCGCACCGACATTATCGAGGCCTCGTTGAGGTGTGGCGACTGGTTGAAGCTCACTGGTGACTATCGTGGCCTCTGGTGCATGCTGCGAAGTGGGTCAACACCTTTAGCGAGTGCAGTTGTGGGCCACGGATCGAGCTCTTGTTCGTCTTCATATCCTGCGTCAGTGGAGGAAGAAGAAGGCAGCGCGACACAGGCGATGGAGGTGATCTCCGAGGACCATTCCAGTCCCGAGATCGCTGGCAACTTGGCCGGATCAGACGAACCGGACGAGAAGGAAGTCAACAATCGGCAGGAGTCAACAACTGAGCCGTCTGCCGCGGATGGAAGTGGATCTGAAGCTGCGGTGGCTGAGCGATGCCAAGAGTTGGCCACGAATGAAATTGACGCAAATCAGCACGAGCCCCAGGAGCAACACGATACCGAACTTGAGGTGGATCAACTCGCCGAAGTGGAACCGAGCCCAGCCGAAGCGATCGCTGCTCAGGGTCAAGAGTCGGAAGCCGATGCTCGTTCCTCGGCACCATCTTCGTTGTCTTGGGACGAAACACCAACCAGCGTCAAGCCCCGGCAACCCTCATGGTCAGCGAGTGAGAGTGATGCACGTGCGCATCCAGAAGTTCCACCTCCAATGCCGTCGTGGGAAGACAGACCAATACACCCGGCTGCTCAAGCATCGTATACATGGGAGGATCAGCCTATTCGTCCACGGCAAGACGTAGTTCCGAGCGAGGACGATCCATCAACTGCTGCAGAGATGAAGGATCCGTCAGTCGTGCAGCAAGAGCCTCACACTGTGGCCGAAAGTCACGCAGTCGTACCTCATCATGAAGAGCCAGAGGACGTGGAGATGGGTGATACCACCGTCAAGACCGAATACATCAAATTAGGTGACGAAACCGTGGCTGGTGGACAACACGAGCCGAAAGAATGGTACTGGGAGGAGGCGCCGATCAAGAGTCGACACGCGCAACGCGTTGCACGAGAAGCCGTTAGTGATCAAGCGGTGACGGATCAACCAATGGAGACTGAAGACGTGACGAGTCGAACAGAGTGGCAAGTCTTGCGAAGACAACAGGCGAGACCGCGTATCCCGCACGCTGTGGAAGAAGCAATCACCAACAGGGAAAGTGACGCCGCCGCATCTGAGTTCGATCAAGTTGATTACGAGGACCCGTTGACATCCCCAGTCATCGGGGTGGTTGCCCCGGACGCGAACATATCGTGGCATTCCGACAATCCGGACGAGGCCTACATTATCGACGCGGCCACAATTGATTCGACCGACCGAGAATCGAGGGCTGATACTCACCCTCCACCACATCATCCACCCGCTGCAGTTGTGTCTTCAGATGGCTCGACAATCACGTGGCACTCAAACGATGCTGCTGAAGACGTTGATGCGTTCCGAGATACATCACTGGTCTATGATGAAGACGGTAGAGGAATTCAAGACCTCGAGTCTGGTCCAAGTCCACAACAAGGGATGAAGGACAAGGAGTCGATGTGGATCGACGATCAAGTGACTTCATCTGGAGGTGTCGAAATTCAGCAGGCCAAGGAGGCTGATGTTGTTGGAGAGCTTGTCTCATCACAAGAGGCATGTACTCACGTCACCGGCGAGAGTGCGATCGGGGAGAACGGTAGTGCGGATGAATCTCTAGCACAAGAGGACACAAGTACCAACGACGCTCTAGAGCAAAAAGACGAGAGAAAGGAGTGCGCGGACGCTGCTCCAGCGTCCGACGACGAGAAAGAGCTGTCCATCGCTGACGAAGATGAAGCAGTCGTCGACGACATCGACGTGAGCATGCCTAACGACAGCGATTCTGCGGATTCAGTCTCGCCTATTGAGGTGGTTTCGATCGCTGAGGGGCGTGAGTTTGATGAAACTTTTCTCGCGCAGCCTGCAAGCGCGGTCGATGCTGCTAGTGATTCCCAAGAATCACCAGAATCGGAAGACGAAGAAGACTTCGTCATTCATTCGGTGAACTTAGATGAGGAAGTGATGACGCGGATGCCACAGCCGGAAACGCAGACTCCGTCTCACGTCGCAGTTACTGCCGTTGATGACAAGTTGAGGAGCAAGCTGGCCAAGTATTCAACAGACCTACCAACCTACCGCGTGCTGAAGGCAATTGCGTTATCGGAAGGAGCTGATGCCATCCTCGAGGCACTCGCGTCCACCGATGACTGCGCAACGGATCTACTATGGCACGCACCTCGCGACGATTCAGAGCTGCTAGAGGGGAAGCAGACTGTTGCAGCTCCGCTGTCTCCGCCGAGCTCCAGTAACAAGCTCCTCGATATGCTTTACTCTCGAGATGTCAACGACGGATACTCGACGCCGAAGAAGACTACACCCGCGCGAAACATTCCGCGAACACCAGAATCTGCGAAAGAGCGCTTGGCGAGCATTCTACGACGCACCCCGCAGAAGGCAAACGAGTCGTTCTCCAAGATTATCAGCAACGCCAACCCGGACGATATCTTGATGGCCGAGTTTGGCTCGAGCTCTGACGAGTTAGGACTCTTCGGAAGCTACCAGTACCCAGCCGCTTCGACTACCAGGTTTATGGGCGCCTCGACCAGAACTCCGACCAAGGCGACCACAGGCAGTTTCACAGGGATCGCCTCGCATGGTCTCCAGAAGAGCGCGTTATTTACGTCACCGCTACCGAAGGAGAATCCACTCAAACGCTCTGCGTCTGCCATCGCGAAGACTCCTCCTGTCGCGCTTTCACGTACACTATCAGGTCCGTCCCAGCCCTCTAGTGCTGTGCCCACAGTCACAGCGTCAGTTGCAGCTGAGGCAGAGAGGGTTGCCCCTCCAGTGGCGGTGAAAGCGAGGCCAGTATCATCACTGGCACCACCGACGACAAAACCCGCACTCCCGCGACCGTCCCTGGTAGCTCCCAGTGCAACATCTCAGCTTCACCGTCCGGCCACCCCGTCGTTCCCAAGTCCCAAGCCGGTAGCAGGATCGACGGCCCGGTCATTTGGTACCTCCGAGGAACTCAAATCAAAGACTATCGCAACTCTATCGGTCGCCCCCGCGGCTCCCGTCGAGCAGCCACGCACATTGGCTCGGACCCAGTCTCTACTACCAAGGAAAACGATGATTCCAACGCCAAGCCCGAGCAAGATCGGCCTCACTCGCATCAACAGCATGGCTCCTCCAACGCCAACCAAGCCCAGTGGCATCCCTCAATCACGGATCCCGATAGTGGCTGCTACTCCTGATGGCACAGCCAGCGATGCCCTTGCGTCACGAAGGGCATCCTTTGGGTTCTCACGTCCGTCGATCACCAAGAAGTAGCTATTTAATGAAGACCATGCAGTTTCTCAAGGTATGTGGACGCGACCACTCTCACGATCTATGCTCTACTATTCTTGTGTGGCTCGCGCAGCAAGTGGCTGTCAATTGACACTTTCGTCTCCACAGACCAAGTACGATGCACAAGAAGTCGGTGGCTTGGCCACGGCCTTCGAGACCCCCCGATCCGGTCGAGGTGACCAGCACGATCACGCCGCACTGATGCTAGGTCTGTACATCGCAAGTCTCGAAGGTCCTAGCGTCAAAGAACGCGTGGAACGCACTCGGCCACTGCTGTCCTACCTTCGCCATGGCTCGGAGCATCAACAGGGCACCGTCTTACGTGCGCTGCAGGGTCACAAGTCTTCCTCCAGCTCTCAGCTACGATCCGCACTGATCGAGTCCGGAATCGTGGGTGTGTTACCAACGATCACAGCCACTTTGACGACCCCGGAGAATGCGCAGCTCGCACACGACCTACTGCAGTGGATGACTGCATCCCGTAGTCAAGAGCTCCCTGAAATTATACTAGCGCTTCAGATGCTGGTTCAACGCAAGCTCAGCTGCTGTTGCAGAATCTCACGACAGTGACGAGCGCCACCGAGAAGATGGCGGTCATTCGGGACAACACCAGCAATGCGGGTTACATCACAGCTGAACGCAGCGATCTCATCTGGGAGCTGCTAAGTCAGCTGCCTTCGACTGACCTCGAGCTCGTCGCTAGGAATGCAAAAGAAGTTAGAGGCCGTGGTACAGTAGCGCGAGGAACGGCGATGGTGACCACGTTGGCGCGACAGGTTCTCGAGTTACTGACCAAGAGCAGTCGCCTTCCATGGTAATGGTTGGAATACACTTTCACTGCAGGATGGAGAGCGACTCGCCTTCAAAGTTGCCTTGTAAAATACAGGTCACCACAGACACACTGAATCCAAGATTGGGTGGTGCTTGCAAGGTGCGCGGGTTGACTGACTGTCAATATCAAGACACACAGAGTCGCGCTAACGCACGGGACGGTGTGCTGCGTGCTCGACGCATGCAGTTCCGGGGGATGTGGTGTCCGCAGTGGACCAACCTCTGTGTGGCCACACTACGGGATGGATACACATGCAGAATCACTACTATCCTATAATGAAAACACATTGTGCAATTATACCTTATATTGGCAGTTTTACAAATCATACCATGCAACGGAAAGTAAGAAATCACCCGTGGCAATGATCCAGCTCGACGAGACCCTCGCAGAACTGGTGCGCGCGTGGCGCCGCGTGGCCCCCTACAGCAAGGACAACTCAACAGGAAGGCGCCCAAGGCTCGCTGTCTACTGCTCGGATAAAGAGGCCCACTGTGCGGCGATCACCGCGTTCTTCCATTGCTCACGCCGCGATGATCGCCTCTCCGTCGTCCGCCTCGGCGAAGTGCTGCGCTTGATGGCGCTCGCATCGGCGCCACACGTGGATCCGCAGGTATGGAGCGCACTGTGGTTTAGTGGCGATGGACTGTGTCCAAAGGGCGTGTCATTCTGTGCGCGCTGCGACGCGGTAGAGCGTGACCACCGGCCGGTCATCGACCTCCACATTCACGCCGACCGTGACAGAGAGACCGAAGTCAGTATACCATACCTCGCGCTGCACGAGTGGGACGAAGCGGCCGCTAGCGATGCATTTCGCAACCTGTGGAATGCGCTGCATCGGCCAGAGGCTCCTCCTGTCTGCACACCAGTCAGCCTGGTTCTCCACATGATCGAGCTAAACTATGGGGAGCCCAACACGAAAATGTGGAGGTACGCGCATATGCTGATTCACAAGACCGCCCATCGATCGACGGCGTCTGCGTGGTTCCAGATCACGTCAATCAACCTGCAGATCTGGATGCACCACGTGATCAACCCAGTGTGCAAGAGCGTGCTGACCGCCGCGTTCAAGGCAGGGTTGCCCATCACGCTGACGGCATAGGCGGGCCATAAATCTGAGCCTGCGATGTGGGACGTTGTTGTGAAGGCACCTGCGGTAGCACACTTCCAGACGCTGCGCATCGATACTTTCATCGACACGGAGCTGCGGATCACCAAGATCGCAAGGTTCTTGGCCAGAAGGTGCTCGGAGCTAGACGAGTTGTTGTGGTATTGGGAGCTTCACTCAGCTGAACTCCACCCGCGTCGCCGGCGCCGCACTCTTCTCATCGTCGTCCACTCTTCGCGTCAAGCAGCTTGAGCTTCAATTGGGGTTGCTCACCGACGGTGACATCATCTCCATGGAGCGAGGAGCCAAGGCCGACGCGTCAGCTGGACAGGTGACCGATCCACGATTCGATGCCGTCGAGATCAGTACACTCGAGACGAGCGAGGAGATCCTGATTCGGCTTGTTCGTCTGTTGGGTTCTGTCGGCGCTCGCCACATCGAGCTAGACAGCTCTCCACCGACGATTTCGTGCAGCACCCTGTTGTCGATACTCGATTCGTGTCCGACGACGGAGAAGCTGACGATAAGTGACGTCCAGTGCGACGATATTCACCTCGTGCTCGAGCAACAGTGGCCCGCTTTCAACGGCCAACTGCGTGATCTTCACACGCGGATCGTAAACTGCGACGGCCCCGGAGTCCGTGAATGTGGCACCAGTGGGTGCTTGCAGGCAAGTTTGGGAATGAGAGAAATGGATTGATGGTGGTTAGACTGCTCTGCGACTCTGTCTGTCTAGCCATATCAACCAAGGTGGCTCCAGCCAGTTGAGCCATCTTCTTCCAGGCCACCGCAGTGGTCTGGGCAAACACAGTGTCCCGCTCACTTGCAGCGGCGACACGACATGCAGTGTAATGCTGTTGG
>JAADXF010000347.1:0-22134 GCA_023337575.1 Pythium chondricola | reverse complement strand
TCAGAGTATCTGCAGCTGGGCAAGTCCCGCACATTCTACTGTCTGAAGACGGAGAACACCTTCTTTGCGTACTCCAAGGGCATCCTAGACGATGCGAGCAACGCTACAGCGGTCACGATCGGCCTCGAAGGTGCCAAGAACGACCAGTACGGCCGCGGCGCGTGGCGCACGATGCATCAGTCCGGCGACCGCCGCCTGTGTCCAGTTGTGGCCCTCAAGCACATCATGAAGGCAAGAGCCACCCTGAATCCCAAGGCAGCAACCGCCAAGTTCACGTGTCTCGACCTCACGTCTGCCGAGGTTTCCACCGCGCTGAAAAGAACAGCGGTGGCAACCGGCATCCCAGCAGGCAACTACTCCACGCACTCGGTCAGAATCGGTGGCGCGACGGCGTTGCTCAACGGCCCAGCGGACAGCCTTTCCATCAAGCTCCTTGGACGATGGATGTCCAACGGCTTTGAGAGCTATCCTGTTCAAGCCGCAGCGTCCATGACCGACCTGGCAAGGAGAATGATCCCCTCAAGCGCCACGACAACCTACGCCTCCGCAGCTCGCCCGCCTGTGCGCGCCGGCAATTCTCTACATGGGGCCGCTCGCCACGCCCAATCGGGCAAGATGCAAACACACTCATTGCCCCACGAAGCCTTCGATGAGCTGAAGGAAAGCTCATGTCGCTCGTCTTGGACTCGTTGATGGAGACACAACACTTTATTACTATACCAACTGCTCGTGCAGACCACAGTCAACGTAAACGCTCAGCTTCAAGAAACATAGTGTCCGAATCTCCGATGGCCTCGCTTCGTAGCACGAGCTGCTGACTCCACCGGCCCGAAAGCATCGTGTCCACGCGACGACGAGCTCATTCTCCAAATCGCCTCGGTCCAATCAAGCATACCAGCCCCTTTCCACCACAATGTTCGTTGCCATCTCCACCAAGAACCTCCCTACCACATGTGGCGACACGCACGATCCAGACGATGACGTCGACATGACGGTGGCCCAACCGATCTACTAGTACGTTCGTGCACCACGCCTGACGCACTGGAGTCAGTCTGTGCTCGTTCAGTATGTTCGGGATCGTCGTCAGTACGAAGAGAAGATCCAAGAGCGCTGCGCGGTGACCGGGGAAGTCCAAGAGACCGTCACCGTCAGCATCAAGAGCTCCATGGATCCCCGCGTACTCGAGCATGTCGCTCGGTACGTACTGAAGAAGAGCACCTTCGAGGTGACCGATGAGGACTTGCGCTGGCAGATTGGGCGCAAGGCCGGCGCCATGATGAACGACCACGTACCAGACGTGGCCCAGTTCTTTGCCTCACGTCTCAAGATGGACATGAGGGAGCGGGACATTGAGGCAAGAGTGTCCAAGTACTACATCGACTTTGACAAGGTGGTCGAGGACCACAGTCTGACGTTGCTGGTGTTAGACAAACAAGGTCGCCAACGGATGAAGATACGGTGCAAGCTGCTGATCAAGGGCTTGCAGCCCGAGATGCTGCGCAATGACATCGACCGCTTGGCGGAGCTGACCTAGGTCCATGTCAAGCGCGATGACGTCGCCCTCTACGATCTGATCGTGGAGTGAGCGACCCGGCAGCAACAGTATCACTTGATGCAGCTAGAGGCTAGGGGTGGAGGTACTGCTCTACCGAAGCCAAAGCCAGACGAGAAGAAGAAGCCAGCAGGTGGGAGCCGACCACTTGCGCCGGCAGTGCCGCCACCACCGCCACGTGTTCCTACCAGCCCACCGCGCGGTGTTTGTTTGTTTTGTAAGCAAGCCCACTGGGTAAGGGACTAACCCACAGCCACTGCGGCGCAGAAGGAGGAAGCTCGCAAGCGCAACAGTGGCAAAGAGAAGCACGATAAGGTGAAAGCAGTTCGGTATGATCTGCGAGAGCGCGTCGTGGTCGTGAATGGTCTCCATGGGGTTCCATTCTGCCCTGACACCGGCTCGGACTACAACATCATCGCTCGAGTCAACGAGCTGATCGACCTCGATGCCACTGTCGTGCCAGTAGCCTTGCCCAAGGTGCTGATCATGGTGGCCGGTAGTGGCCGCATGGAGTGCGTGGAGTCGGTGACGGTGGATTTGAACATCCAGACAGCGGCTGGGCCACTTCACCTGCGCAATGTATGGTGCCTCGTGATGGATGCCAATGAGGACGAGTTCCTATTGGGCAAGCGCACTGAGAGTCGGCATCGACATCGATGGTCTGTTTGACGAATTGGCCAGCCAGGGTCCTGTGACCATGGGTGAGCATGATGCCCTCGGCGAGGAGCCGATCGTGACCAGTGTCGACGACGCCAAGGACTGGCCTACCGCACTTGAGCGGATGTTGAGTGAGGCAATGACGGTAGGGTTCAGCAGCGAGCATGAGACTGCTCTGCATGACCTCGTACACGAGTACGACGACGTGTGGCGTTTGAAGATCGGTCGTGGTGCTGCGGCAGACGTTGAACCCATGCAAGTGGAGTTGAATGAAGGAAGCAAGTCCCATCGTAGCGCCACCCGCAAGTACCCCGAAGCCCAGCGAGTCTTTTTACGCGAGTACATGAGCGAGTTGGAGCAGAACGGGCTCGTCGTGCGCAACAATCAGAGTCGCTGGGCGAGTGCTGCTCATCCTGTGAGGAAGCCAAGGACTGACGAGTACCGTATCACTGTTGATTATCGTCCGGTGAATGCGATGACGGTGCTAATCGCCGGAGCCACTCCGAATCTCGCGTCAGCGACCCAGGCGGTCCGTGGTGCGTACGGCTTTGGCAAGTTTGACTTCTTCAAAGGGTTTTGGCAGCTGCCATTGGCGAGAGAGTCCCAGGAGCTTTTTAGCTTTGTGACTGAAGACGGCGTGTTCACGCTGCTACGTGTGCCACATGATGCTGCTGACTCTGCTTTGCACTTCCAAGCGCAGATGCATGATGTGTTCCGCGAGTTACTTCGTGACTCGGTGCTCGTGTGGATCGACGACGTGCTCAACTGGTCCACAACGCCGACCGGTTTCCTTGATCGCCTGCGGGTGTTTCTCCAGATACTGCGCCGCCGCCGGTTCAAGTTGAATGCACAGAAGTGTAAGCTATACGCTCCTCGTGTGGTGTGATGCGGCAAGGTGATCGATGGAACCGATATCGAGCATGACCCAGAGCGACTCGAGGCACTGGCAAAGATGCCACTTCCACCCACAGCAGCAGCGTTGTAGAGTTTCTTGTGTGCCGTCAACTAGCTGAGGGACTCGATGATAAACTATGCTCGTACGGTGGGCCCAGTGCAAGTCAAGCTGGAGGCGTTCATGGCCAAGCGGGGCAGGCGCAAGTCGTAGCTTGCTGCGGCGAACCTCTCGTGGACCAAGACGGACGAGGAGGCGTTCCGTATGGTGTTGAAGCTATTGCGTACGTCGACGAAGCAGTACTTCGTGGACCCGGCGGCCACAGTTTGTCTGTTCACCGACGCATCCCATGATTGGTGGGCAGTGGTGCTTACTCAGGTGAAGGACTGAAAGGATAGCAAGGTTGTCATCGACCAAGGCCACGCGATGTTGGTCTGTCGTAGCGGTGCGTTTAAGAACGCTGAGCTCAACTGGTCTGTTACGGAGAAGGAGGCGTATCCGATTGCACGCGCGTGCACGGACCTTGCGTACTTGCTGGAGCGGGAGAAGGGTTTCAAGATCTACTGTGACCATGCGAATCTGATTCAAATCGTCGCCCCCGGCAAGGACGTCAAGCAACACGTCAAGGGCAAGCTGCTGCGCTGGGCTCTTCGCATGAGTGGACTGCGCTACACTATTGAGCACATCAGCGGAGAGGACAACGTGTGGGCTGACCTGGTCTCCCGCTGGGGGCAACCACGGGTGGACAACCAGCCAGCGTCAGTGAAGTGGGTGACGACCCGCAGCGAGGTGGCGCTATCCTTGCTGC
Source organism: Pythium chondricola (assembly GCA_023337575.1). NCBI lineage: Eukaryota > Oomycota > Peronosporomycetes > Pythiales > Pythiaceae > Pythium > Pythium chondricola. Next base: position 18,225 of record JAADXF010000347.1, on the reverse strand, counting down.
GCCCACTGCAGGATGTGAACTTCACTTGGCCGACCGGCAAATAAATCAGACAGCAGCAGGCTGCCCACATGGCTTCCAAGCCGGTGGAGGCTGTTGAGGTGGTTGGTCTGCTCTGTGTCGATGGACGTGTGTGGATTCCTTTGGAGGCCACTGGGCTGCTTCAGCGAGTGCTCGTGATTGCCCACTGTGGTCCACATGGACATCAGGGTGAGAGTGTTACGGCCTCGACGATCAAGGTACGCTTCGAGATCGCACGCCTCAGTGTGTGGTGGCACAGTTCGTCCGTGATTGCTTGCTGTGCAAGCACGTGAACGGCAACCAAGCGCAATGAGTGCCTGCATATCGACTTCCTGCTCCTAGGGGAGGCCTACGGTACCTGTATGTACATCCTCGTGCTCAAGGACAAGCTCACCCACTTCTGTGAGTTCGTGGCAGTGGACACACCGACCAGTCGGGTGGTCATGGAAGCCATCCTCGATTGGTACAAGCGCTATGGCCTACCTGAGATGTGGGTGACTGATGCTGTGTCGCACTTCAAGGCCGCAGTGGTGGCCGAGCTTGCTGAGCGACTCCAGGCACAGCACCGCTTCACCCCTGTGTACTCTCCGTGGATCAATGGCACGGTTGAGCGCGTGAACCGTGACATCGTACAGGTCCTGCGTGTGATTCTCCTGGAGCTCCAGCTCGACACACGCAATTGGATGTACCTGTTGCCATTGATCCAGGCCAACCTGGACCACTCACCGGTGTAGTCGTTGGGTGGGCATGCCCCAGTTGAGTTGTTCATGGGCCTGCCTCCGCCCTCGCCGCTCGACACAGTGGTCGTGCCGTCGACTCCTATGCACCGGGTGCTTCTTTGGACCTGGCAAGAGTCAGTGACCAGCTCGCTACATTGCGCGAGCACCTCCATGCCATGCACAAGGAGGTGGTGGACAAGAAAGAGGCTAAGCGGCTATATGAGATGGCACGCAAGAAGGGCTCGATGTGCAACTTTGAGATCGGTGACTATGTCCTGTGATCGCGTATCGACGAGCGCCTCCGTGGTAACAAGCTGTTGGTCCGCTGGGTGGGCCCTTTCCTTGTCGTCCAGGCGCTCTCGCACTCATTCATGATGCAGCACCTGCTCACCGATGATGAATACGAGGTCCACGGTTCACGTCTCAAGTTCTACCACGATGCTGACCTCGACGTGACGGCGGAGATGCGCCAACGCATCGCACACCAAGGCATAGTGCTCGCGATCCGTTCGATTGTCGGTCATCGCTACAATCGTGCTGCGGCTGAGTGGGAGCTCAACGTTGCTTGGCGCGGCCTCGAGGACACGGAAAACTCGTGGAGCCACTCTCGATGATCTACAGTGACGTTCCGATGCTCGTGCGTCGCTATGTTGAAGGACATGCTACCACGGAGTTGCAGGAAGTTCTTGCACTCTAATTGGCTCAGCCGTTCCCGAGTTGTGGCCAATCAAAGCTTCAGATGGCTACAACTTGACCGTGTTGCACTTGAGATGGCTACGAGTGCGCAGAGGCGGGCCAAGTGGATGTGCATGGACGGGCGAGGAAGGTGGTACGACGGTTGTGTGAAGGTTGCATGAATTAAGTATGAAGAATGAAGATCGCGACCAGTGGGGCGTTCTGTGTGGACAACGAGTCTTGGTGGGCAGTGTGGCGACGCAGCCGCGGTGCAGCGGTGATGAACAGTTGCGGCCAGCGGTGATGCGGCGGTGATGTCGTGGTGAGCCGTTGCGGCATACGGTGATGCCACAAGGGTGTCGCGGTGCTCAGCGTCGTGCGCCACTGCGCCGGTGTACCCAGACTCGTGTCCTGATCAGCCTATGGTGGCCAGACGCAGGTGCTGCGCTGACCACCATGGGGACGTGCGTGTTTGAAGCAGCACAGCCCGCATGCGTATCAAGGCAGCCACTCGGGCTGCATGCATATCAAGTGAGTCATCAACGGAGCGATGTCGGCGCCGGCGACGCGTGCCGCGTCGCCGGTGAAGGGACGAGTGGTCAAGTTGATCAGCGGCTCTCAATGGATCCCAGGATGATGGGATGGTGGTCGGCTCGGTCGCCGACCAGGGGGCTGATCGTGAGAAGACTGTACAAGGGCGGTCCACTACGGTGGCACGAGGGCCGACCAAAGGGGGTGTCACCTTGAGGAATAGCTAGTGGCAGGTAGACAGCAGGCTTTGGTTTTCTAACGATCAATCTACTCACTTCGCAATTTACTACGAGCTCGACACGCCACACCACCGCAGGTATTGCTGTGGTCGCACTCGCACCAGCCACGACCAGCACCACCTTCCTTCCCACCGAGAGCCTCATCGGCGAGGAGCTCGTCAACGCCTCCACCGTCGTCTCGTATGCCAACCGGTCGTTCGTCGAGACAGCGCGCATTCTCTCCGATAGCTGGGGGTGGGTCCCCATCCCAATGTCAACGGCATCGAGAACCAGTTCAAGCGGTGTCATTGCCTCCTCTGGTGTCTACGTGACACGCGCCAAGGCCACAGTCAACGTCCCAGCACAGAAGCTGTTTGACTTCCTGATCACTCCAGAGGGCTACAAGTTCATCGACCCATTCAGCACACCCGAGGACTTTACCAAGCTACTTCTCGAGGCATTTGACACGTCGACATGGCGTCCGGCCTCCAACCAAGGCACGAAGCGCCTTGAGGCAGCACGCACGTCATCCTCGGCAATCCCGCTGATCCGGGAGCGAGAGTTCGTCGTGCTCAACGCCATTGACACGGACTCGCGCACCTTTGTGTCCAGGTCGATCCAGCACGCTGGTGACCCTGGCTGTAGCGTCTACGGTCCTGCGTCATGCGCTGACCCGACACGCATGCCAGTGCGTGCACTCAATACGTTTGCCGTGCAGGTCGAGCCACTGTCCACAAGCACGAGTCGCTACGTCGTGCAGTTGGTCAACTACGCCGATTTTACCGGCCCTGAGATCCCAGCCATCGCCCAGAACGTGATCAACTTCTTCTTCCTGCCCGACGTGGTTGGACGCATGCGATCGGCCTTACCATAGAGACTCTACTCTTTCTAGTACAACACGTCATTTTTGTTTGATTCCATCTGAGTCCACACTACGAATGTTATCGACAGAATTATTGTGCTGAGTGCCTTGCAAACATCTGTAGCCTGACGCCTTCTGCTCTCTGCGACTTTGTTTTGTCCTGGATGTTGAGCCGGTGCACTGGTAACCGTTGATTGCACCCAACGATATTGAGATCTTCAGTACCTGCAAGCACCACGAAATGGCTACATTTGGATTAGCCCTCTGATAGGGCTAGATGCTTGTTATCGTGCTCTTTGGGCTATTTTCGCGGGTAATAAGCCTCTTCGCTGCTTCATGATCTGGCCGATGCTTGACGACAACCGGTGATTGCGGAGGGAGATTATCTGTCTACAACTACACCGAGGCAATCCAAGGTTGTTCGCGCTTGAAGAGAAAGGCAGACATATATCTATATACAGACAGACAAGCATATGCAGATAGCGAATCAGCGGCATGGACGTCACCTCAACTCACAGTGGACAGGGTTGGTGGCGTACTTCGTACTCTATAGTGAAGCAACAGCGCCGTCAACATGTGTACCCTGCTGAAGCATATACGCGTATATAGACATACCTGTAGTCACACCTGCTGCTACCGGTACGTGAGCCATACACTAGTGAGCACAGTTGTCATCCTAGATTGTGACTGATTTCAGATGCTCCACGCGACTGCTGAGTCAACCCCACTCGACGGCCATACAGTCCCGCCCGACTGACGACATCTGCGAATCTGAGGACGGACTTGCCGGTGATGACGTTAGAGACGGTGCCTGAGGGCGAGGACGTATACGTGGACGTGAGCTGGTCCGGCATTAGTGCTGTCTTTCCACCACGAGACGATCTCATCTTTCGCAGAGCTCATTCCACCATCCCTCTCGTGCGCCTCAAGCCACCTCCAACCACTCAAGCCAAGCACCGCATCGCATCACCACGTTGAAGGCCCTCGCCCAGCTTCTCGCCACCGTCCACAACTCCACCAACCGCACGATCGCCGAGGCTCAACGCATCTGGGCCACTAGAAGTAACAGCGGAAGGAAGACTATCAGCGGTAACGGTGGTGTCCTGAACGAGGCCAAGACCGTGAGCGGCGTCTTCGCCACGGTAGGCGTCCGGGTGACGCGTGCCACTGGTGTGGTCAATACCACGGCGCAGACGCTCTTCGACTACCTAATCACCCCGACTGGTTATCAGCTCATCGATCCGTACCGCAGGCCAGAACACTTCAATGACCCTCCAGTCGAGGCATTTTCCACCGAGACCTAGCGTGGCGCCAGCAGCACGGGCCAGTGCAGTGCAAATACAATATCAATAGCATTGCCTCCATAGCGGACACCAATACTAGTCATGACAATATAGAGGGGCGCAATAATATTAACTGCAGTAATGCCAGTATATTGGAGAAGATTACCTACTCGGTGTCACGAGCACTAACAAGCGTGGCAACGTTCCAGAGGTCTCTGTTTCCCTTGAAAACATCAAAGTTTGTCGGCAAGAGCGACGACTGAAGAGACGTGAGCACCAGCTTGCAACAAGAGAGCAGCCTCTCGCAATGGTTGCTGGGTGGTGGCACATTCAGCACCAAGGGATCGTACTGCGTCGTGGAGCGCTCGCTGCGACGCGGTTTTTTCGCTTGGCGAAGGATCGCGGTCGCGAAGGCATCCGACTTGTCGCTGTTGCTCGCTGGCTTCGACGGAGCCACAACAAACGGAGCCAGAGCACGTTGCTCCTGCGACGACAGCGGCAAGTCGTTCGTCAGTTTCACGATGCCACTCTCAAATGCGGGGGAGTGGATGATAGCTGCGGTGCTGAGCAAGTACTGGTCCATCATCGGGTACTTCTCAACACACGTATCGAAAAGGAGACGCACTTCGGCGAGCGTGCGCTTATCCGACTGCAGCTTCACGCACACGCTATCGAGCTCTTCGAGCTTCGACAGCAAGCTCACAATGCGTCGGTGTGCCGCACCGCGTGGAACTAGCTCTTCCACGGCCGCCACACTGAGGATCGTGTCATGGATGGTAATGTAGCGCTTCACCATCTTGTACACCGACGACCAGCGAGAAGCATTAGCCTTGAGGGGCTTCAGTTGGGTGGCCAGGGCTAGCTCACGCGCGTTGTTCACATGTCGCAGATTGATCATCAGGTTCTAGATCTGATTCACCTGATCCGCATAGTCACTGAGAAGGAAGTTGACAGCGAGGTTGAAGCGGTGGCTGGCACAGCCCACCAGCGGAGCACCGAGCTCGGTTGCAATCGCTTGGTTCGTGGAATAGTTGTCGCCGGCAAGGAAACGAAGCATGCACATCTTCTTCTCATACAGCGCGAGGGTTTTACCCATATACTGGAGGTGCCCTTCCGGACTCTGCCCGTCATCCATTGGAGAGTCAGCAAACAGGCGCTGGCAACGCTTGTCGTTCTTCATGTAGATGGCATACAAACCCAGGAAACGAATCAAATTGTTCGTCCACCCATCGAACATCAATCCAAAGCCAGACCCCATATCGACTGAGATGATAGTACCAACACGAGAAGCCGCGTGCACCCTGTATGTTTTGAGCGTGCGTGCAGTAGTTGGCTCCATCTTGACGACGCTGCGAGTAGCTTCATACTCCGCCTCACAGAGAGGCAGGTTCCTCTCGACGATCCAATCAAGCCAGCTGTACATGTTCGACGTGATATCGTCCACGAAACCAAAGGCGGCGATGGTGGTGGTGGTCGACCGCGTCCACTCGGCATGCTCTGCTGCGTAGTCAGGGTGCTTGGCAGCTAGATGGCCGACGAGGTTGCTGTAGCCTGTGCCAGACGTCTGCTTGCGGCACAGGCCACACTTCTTGCACTGGAACTTTCCGTTGCCGAGGTCGTCGTAGTAGAGCGCACATAGTTGCTTGGTAGTCATCGTTTCCGAACATGAGTGCTTATGATTGCTTCGATCTGCAGGCGGTGGAACCAACGGCCAGGAGCACTTGGGAGAAACGGTTGGAGCGCGCTCGAGGGCAGAGGCTGTTGGAGCTGGTGCAAGGGTGCATGGGTGGTTTGTGTGAAGGGGGGAGCAGGAGCAATACAGTAATTACTCGGCCAATATGATATTTTACGGATTCGGTGAAAGTGCAATAATATTTATTTCGTAAATATATAGTACCAATACTATTGGTATTGTATTTTTTTACCAAGCACTGGCACGGGCAAGAAGCTCGAGGTCGCTCGCACGAGTCCGTCATCGAGGGCATCCATCCTCGCGAGTTCGTAGTACTCACCGCGATCGACGCCAGCTCGCGCATCTTCGTGTCCAAGTCGGTACAGCACAGTGGCGACCCAGGCTGCAGCATCTACGGCGGTGACTCCTTCAACGCCTCGGACATTCCGGTTCGTGCCCTCAACACCTTCGCGGTCCAGATCGAACCGGTCAGCAGCACCGACCCGTCGCAGTGCACGGTCCAACTGATCAACTATGCTGACTTCACACCACCAGAGATCCCGGGATCTGTGATGAACTACATCAACGCCGACTTCTTGCCCTCCATGCTTGGTCGCATGCGCAACGCGTACCTGTAGGCGAAGGTGTAGTCGAAGTAGTTCGCGTTCTCAACAGTACAGTATAGTGCTGCACCAATGCAATGTATTCAATCGTTGCAGTTGTTCTCGCCAGAGTGCAAGAAGAGCCCATGGTCGAAGCATCCGGTGCGGTGGTGTGGAGACCGACAACTCGCATGAAATCTTGGTACAGAAAGGAGCTCTATTCACTTCTAAGCTTCGTGAACACTTCAGTTTGAAAAAAGTATGCTGTCTAAGGGAATGCAGCGTGGATGCGTCTCACGATGCCTGGCAAGAAGGCCGCGTTGATGCCGTTCAGGGTGGCGGTAGGGATCTCCGGCGGCGTGAGGTCTGCGTAGTTGATGAGCTGGACAATGCTCTGGCTCGCGTTGTTCTTGACCGCGTCCACCTGCACGGCGAACGTGTTGGTCGCACGCACGGGGATGGCCGAGGCGTCGAAGCAAGCACCTCCATACATGCTACAGCCAGGGTCAGCCTTGTGCTGGACCGACTTGGACACAAACGTGTGGGTGTTGCCATCAATGGCGTTGAGCGAACTCGCGAGGACGGATGCCTTCGATGACGGACTCAGTACGAGCGACCTCGAGCTTCTTGCCCGTGGAACTAGCACCACGCCACGTCGCCGTCGAGAAGGACTCGAGTGGAGGCTTCGAGAAGTCCTCTGGCTTGCTGAAGGGATCGATGAGCTGATAGTCAGTCGGCGTGATCAGGTAGTCGAAGAGCTAATGGGCTGGGACGTTGACGGTCGCCTTGGTGCGAGTGATGACCGCACAGCCGCTGCGAACACACCGCTCACCTTCTTGCCTTCGTTCACAACGCCATCGGTGGTGCTGATGGGGTACCATTCACCGGAGCACAAGAGCGACTTCGTCTCCGCCGTAATACGGTTGGCGAAAGAGTAGACCGTCTTGGCATTAACGAGCTCTTCTCCGATCAGGTTGGTCGTCGTGGCAGCGTTGGCCGATGGTGCCGCAAGGAGAGCGATAGCGAGAACGATGGACTGAGTGCCGATCATCTTGAGGGAGACTTGAGTGGTAGGAGGTGAATTCCGGAATGAAGAGGACGGCAAGATTGCTCTACATGAACTGCACAGTAGCGGGTAGACACCCACGACTCGTGTCTACGATCAGCACACTGTCGTCATTTGGTCCGCGATGTATGCAAGAGAAGCTTGCTGTCGCGAGCAAAAGAGACTCATCTTGGGCATTACAGTATTGTCGATCCATATCTTCTTGGTCACGCTGTCTTGGAGACCGTATGGATGAAACGCGTGTCATCCCAGTATGTGTCACAATGGCCGTCACGGTCCGACGCTGTGCCATCTGAAGTCAACGGCAACAACCATGCAATGCACCCCGAGTACACACCAGACGTTGCGGTGAAACCCTCAGGTCGTTTATCCTGGCGTCGCTACAGTCGCGCCGGTCAACCTTGGCACGCGTGGAGACATCAAGCCAGTCGTTTCACACGGCACAATGTACCCGGTTCGAATCGCAACCGTTGAATATGGCAAACAAACTGCAGTACCGGTATTGCACTGTACTTCAGTGTAATGCATTTGCACACCAGTTCACGAATGGATGGCTTTCACTTACACTGGATCCTTCACACGATTCCACATTCATTGAACTCGTCAACAACATCACACCGCAAAGATACAGAAGTCTAGCGACCGGACCCGCCACAGCACATGTAGTCACCGCTCCTGGCCACCACATGACGATCAAGGACCCCAGTCGCCCTGAGTGACGGCGCGATGTTCTCGTGTGACTCGGCCACCGACGTCTCTCTCTCTTGGGTGCGTCGTCGGTTATCCTAGCTCAGAGCCAGTTGTAAATGTCTTAGTAGCTTAATACACCTTAACTTCATCATCATCATCAGCAGTCTAGCGAGTGGGGTTCCGATCAATTCAGCGCAGGGCTGACTGCAGTGATCGTGACTTTGCTGTGAACCTTTGGTCATCTCGCTGCCGGTGGCTCGCTTCCCAAGCAACACTTGCCAGAGCAAGCCTTTCTATGCGCGACACAACCTTTGCATACATTGTCCACCTGTGCATAGACGAGGCGTCGCAGCGGCCACAGACAGGCGTGTTTACTGACCCTGAAATGATGTGCACGGTGCAAATTTTGGACTGCAAAAGATTGAGTCAGTAGCCCCGCAACCTGTGAGACTTTCGATCTCACTGAGAGCTACTACTACTGTAAATGTTCGTAGAGAGGGATCCGCATTTACGAACCAGATTATGGTTCTGGTGGCACTCACAAGCTGTGGGGAACAACAGGGTAACTAGTAGTTGACAGCACGTTGGACTTCATACTGTGAATAAGGTGGCGCTTAATTGAGTGTGTTGCGCAGCGTTCGCAAGGAATCGTGCTGAGTACTTAGACGGTAGTAGGGAAGACCGCACGCAGGCGAGCGACGAGGTCCGGAATAAAGTTCGCGTTGAACTGGCTCTGGAGCTCGACAGGGATCTCGCCACGCATCAGATCGGCATAGTTGATCAAGCGGACGACCGACTTGTTCTTGTCGCTCGGGAGCGGCTGGACCTCAACCGCGAACGTGTTCAGTGCACGGACCGGAATGGCTGAGGCGTTGAAGCACGATGATCCACCGTACTGGCTGCAGCCTGGAGCAGCAGCGCTCTGGATCGACTTGGACATGAAGACGCGCGTGAGCTGGTCGATCATGTTCAGCACCACGAATTCGCGTGGGCGGATGCCCGGAATGACTACACTCGTACGCTCGACGCGGAGGCTCTTCTTGTTGGTGTTGCCGATCCCACGCCAGAATGGCACAGGGTACGAGGCAAGCGGTGGCTTGCCGAAATCCTCAGGGTTGCTCAATGGATCAATGATCTGGAAGCCCTCAGGAGTGATCAGATAGTCGAAGATGGTTTGCGCCGGTGCATCAACAATGGCCCGACCACGCTGGACATCAACACCAGCCGACGCGAACGGACCGCTGACCTTCTTGCCCTCGTTCGTCACACCGCTCGTGTTGCTGATCAAAGTCCAACCGCTCGAGCTCCACATGGTGTAGGCCTCAGCGATGTACGAGTCAGCGTATGGGTGCACAGAGATGACATTGATGTTGGCTTCACCAGCAATGTGCTGGCCGGTCTGGGCGCTGGCGAGAGAAGCGACGGCCGCGGAGGCAACGGCGAGAAGCTTGACGACGTCGGAGACGAACATGGTTTGTGAGGAGGTTGGTATAATCTAGCTCGACTTGAGAGGTCGGTGGAAGATCGAGGAATGGTGTGTGACGATTGCGGACAATCTCCAAGACCCGTGCCGGTTTGAAGCTTCGATGGCCCTCATCTTGCGCCTGATGGCATCAGTGGTGACGGCCGCTTGCCACAGATGTGTGTTACTGTTACTCTATCTAGTGGGTTGGCTTCAACGCGTCATGGGTCCCAGGTACTGTATCGTCAATATAATGGATCGCGTTATTAATACTGCCGTCCCACGACTCGTGGCACGAGCCCCATTGTTCGTTCCCGCACACGCTCGGCGTGTGGGGCTCAGCCTGAGCCCTCAGGACGGTCATGCTCGCTGATGGCCGTGTCACACAATCGGCGACACCACCGTGGCCTCCGCCGGCTTTCATTGTGAATCACAGTCTGTGATCAGGCGTTGCGTCTCGGTGTCTTCGCACGTGAGGCTGGTGACCAGGTTCGCCCAGCAGCTGCCCGTGATGAATCACTGATGATTACACTGCGCGCGGCGCAACTCAAGTTGACTGCTCGCCACGTCGTACTGTATGCCACATAGCCAGGCCAAGGCGTCGCAACGCCCGTCCACATTGTGGACTCCACAAGTCGCGATGGCTTGTCCATGTGACATATTCTGTTGATCTTGTCGGACCCACACGGTGGGTCTCTAGGGTCTTTGACCAGCCGGGATCCAGGCAAGGGGAACGCTGTGGCCACATTGCATCCTCGATCTGGACTCGGATGCCCTGACAGGAGGGTCTGCTCCCTTGCTGTTTGTGAAGGCGATGGATTCTTCATGCAGTGGATACAGTATTGTGGCACGCGCATGCATCGTGCTTGGGTCCAACCAGGTTGGCGACCTGGTGAATCTGCGGCTCACGTGACGGTCCAACACAGAAAGATACAGTATTTCGCGCGGGTCTGTCTCTCGCTTCGTGATCAAGATCGAAAACGTTGAAGCCTTTCAACGACCCGACGATGTGAACCACGACACTGACGGGTTACGTGGGTACGGACTGAGTGCGTGTAACCATTACTGACCGCACCGCAACGGAGACCGTGGTGAAAGTGGGCCGCTTTGCACGGGACAACGTGAGTACTGTAGCTTGTGCATTCGGAGCGGCGTCTGCGGTCTCTGATCAACGGGATATGCGAGCCAAGTGCTGGAGGAGGTCATTGGAAATGGCATGGTATTTCCTTCCCGCAACAAACGCCTTATCCTTCCAGCGTGGATGGTCGTGCGGCATGGAAGTGCACTGCTCCTCGAACTGGTAGAGCGCCGCCCTCCTTACACAAGATCGCATTCGCAAATCCACCGTCTCGGTCTCACCTCCATCGTCCACCATGATCGCCCCAGTCAAGCTCGTCATCGCCTCCGTGCTAATCACCACCACCACCTCTGCCCAGCGCGTGCTCCGTGAAGAGGCTGGCGCCACCCACAGCCTCATCGGCGAGGCGCTCGTGGACCACCAACGTCTACGCCTTCGCTGACAGCATGTTCGCCGAGGCGGACGATATCTGGACGTCGAGTGGCTGGACCAAGATCAACAACAACACAGTGCTCAACGAGGGCATCGACGTGAGTGGTGTCTTCGCCAAGGCCGGCATCCAGCTCACACGTGCGACGGCGATCGTGGACAAGCCAGCACAGCAGCTCTTCGACCTCTTGACTTCCATCGAAGGCTACAAGCTCATCGACCCGATTAGCAAGCCAAAGGACCACGCGCAGCCTCCGCTCGAGATCTTTGACGCCACCAACTGGCGCACACCAGGCCCAAACAAGCGCCTTGAAGTCGCGCGCACGACCACGCAGCTCCCCATCCCATTCTTCAAGCTGCGCGAGTTTGTTGTGCTCAACGCGATCGACTCGAACACGCGGTACTTTGTCTCCAAGTCCATTCAGCACAAGTCGGTCCCAGGCTGCAGCACCTTTGGCCCATCGACTTGCTCGTCGCTGGTCAAGGACGCCGTGCGTGCCCTCAACACGTTCGCCGCGCAGATCGAGCCAGTCCAGGGCGACGCCTCCAAGTCGGTCGTGCGCCTGATCAACTACGCCGACCTCTCGGGCAACTTTGCCTCGTTCTTGATGAACCTCTCCAACAAAAGCTTCTTGGTCGACATGGTCGGCCGCTTCCGCGACGCCAAGCTCTAAGAAACTTGACCATTGTTGCTCGATACTGTAGGAAGACTTTGACCTAAATAAGAATGAACCAGGCAGAGTGAATGCCTTCCGTTGAGTGATCACACGCCCAGTGGATCCATCTTGATGCCAGTTGGTCGCAACCGGCGATTGCTCGATACTCACTTCAACATGTTCTCCCCACCAGAAGACGGCGGGTTGTGTGATCATGATTCGCTCGTGCTCTCCACTCGGTTTGAAGGCAGCTGGTGGCGGTTTCTCAGCGCTGTATGGGATGGTTCAGTAGTCGCAATGGTTCAATACACACATCACCCGAGGACTCTGCCATGGTGCTGACGGGCGTGGAGCTGCTCGTGGCAGGCGCAGCGATTGCGACCGCCGCTGCCATTTCCAGACGAACAGCCAGCGACACACACGATTCAGAGGCGATGAAGGAATTGACCAAAGACGCGTACAAACCGACGCAGCATCTCATCGGTGAAGAGCTCGTGGATGAAACCAATGTCTACGCGTTCGCGGATCGCATGATGGAAGAAGCGGACCGCATCTGGGGCTCATCTGCAGCTGACTGGCGAGCCATCCCCACCAAGAGCAACGTGGTAAACGAGGCGATCGGTGTGAGTGGCCTATTTGCCGACTCCGGGATCCTACTCACAAGAGGATCAGCTATCGTGGACGCTCCGGCGGATAAACTATTTGCGCTGCTGGCCTCGCCTGCCGGGTACCACTTGATCGATCCCTTCACTGACCCAAAGGACCACGAGAAGCCCCCCATCCAAGTATACGATGCCACCAAGTGGCGCATGGACGTAGAACCCGTGGCTGGTGCCCAACCGCGGCGATTGGAGGCCGCCACCGCACTGGCCAGGATCCCGTTGATGGCGCGGCGCGAGTTCATCGTGCTCAACGGGATCGATTACAACACGCGCTACTTCCTGTCCAAATCGATCCAGCACAAGAACGCGCCAGGTACCAGCGCGTTCGGCCCGGACGGCCACGTCCCGCCGTCGAATGGAACCGTGCGTGCCCTCAACACGTTCGGTGTGCAAATCGATCCAAGCCCAGAGCACCCAGAGACCCAGTGCGTTGTGCGCGTGCTCAACTTTGCCGACCTTGGCGGCAAGTTCCCAGTCATCATCGCCAATTTCGCCGGCCGCAACTTTATCGTGGACCTCGTCGGACGCATGCGCAAGGCGATGGCCGCCGACAAGGCCAAGCTCACGCCCTCGTCGTGATGGTCAGCATTCGCTTTGGTATTTTTTAAGCTATTAATAGAGGCAAGGATAGGCCTAGTGTGGAGTGGAATACATGTGCTTCGTATGAATGAATGAATCCATCAGAGTGTATTGTACTATCGATAATAGTGTGGAGATCGCTGAGCCCACTCGACGGCGGTTGTCGCAACCGCGTCAAAGACTGGATCCTGGTCGGTGCACAATCGATCGTTGCGGCTCCAATGTCAAGTGACAGCAACGTCGTGAACCCATTAGCCCTACGCCCATCTCCTCGTGAGTGTGGCACAGCTGGATCGTTTCTGGTCTGTGTTGAATTCGACTTTGTTCACTGTTGACGTGCCGATGCATTCGTTGCGCGATCGCCGGTCAAGGAATCCTGGCACTGGTTCAAGCAGTGGTGGATTGATGTGATGAAGGCCTTTACTATTTTAATATATTCGTACACCATCGCCGACGACGACGCGGGGGGCCATGCCAAGCGGCCATGTCTCCATTGTGGCATCCGCCTTCGCTACCATGCTCGTGCCACAAGACCTCATCGGAGAAGAGCTCGTGAACGACCAGAAAAATGCGCACGTGTTCGCGGATCGCATGATCGCTGAGGCTCAGTGCTTGTGGGATGGCTCGGACGGGTGGCGTCGACTCACAAAAGGCTCGGTGGTGAATGAATCGATCGCCGTGGGCGGTTCCTTCGCCTCGGCGTCAGTGGACATTGTGCGGGCCCGAGCGATTGTGGTCGCGCCGGCGCAACTCGTATTTGATTTGGTGGTCTCGCCCCAAGGATACAAGATCATCGACCCATTCAGCGACCCCAAGGAGCATACCTCGCCGTCTCCGTGGCTGTCGCGCACACCATGAAAAACCACCACTCGAGATATTCGACACGTCGAAATGGCGCGGCGGCGAGGGCCTCAAGCGGCTGGAAGTCACGACGGCAGTGGCCAAGATCCCGCTCATAGCGACGCGCGAGTTCGTGGTGCTCAACGCGATCGATTCCACCGATCGATTGTTTGCATCCAAGTCGATCCAGCACACGAGCACTCCTGGTGCGAGTCAGTGGGGGTCAGTCGACGCGCTTGAGCAACAGGAGCAGCGAAACGCCGTGCGGGCACTCAACACATTCGCTGCACGAGTGTCTATCGATGAGAACGACCCGACCCAGGGCGTGGTGGAGCTGATCATCTACGCCAACCTCGCGGGGCGAGTTTCGCCGAATATCCAGAACAAGTTCAATCGCACCTACCGCACTGGCGTCGTGAATCGACTGCGTAAGGCCGTAAAGAAAGCACAGGCGCGGGCGGCTTGAGGGATCAAGGATTACTGTACTACTATTATTTTAATAATACAGTAAATATTAGTTAAATAGTATTAAAATACGAATTGATTTATTTTGACTGATTCATTGGGACTGTGTGTGAGAACGTGCAGGTTTATCATGCGCGGTTGCTGCGCGATCGCCCACCAGAGGGTAGGTTGCGCGGTTCTTCTCGTGTAGATTGAGCGTTGGTAGAGGAGCTCTTGCCGCTGTCGAGTTGCAATCGGCCGGCAGTGGCCAGTCGATTGGACGAAGAGGAGGACGAGTTGACGAGCTTGCCGTTGCGGTACTCTTCGGTGACTGTATCACTACGGCCATCGGCGTTGGTCATGGTCGTGGTCTTCTTGGTGACCACGTGGCCATTGCGCTCTGTGAACGACGTCGTGCTCACGCTCTGGGAGAAACTGCCGCTGAATCCACCACCGAAATCGTCGCTGAAGAAGGAATCCAACAGCCCGCCGCCGATTCCGAATCCACCGCCACCACGGCGGCTACCTCCTCCTCCTCCTCCCCCAAATCCTCCTCCTCCTCCTCCTTCAAATCCCATGTTCATCATGCCGAATCCCATCATCGGCATTCCGAATCCGAATCCAAACCCGTCCTCCTCCTCGAATGGATGGCGCGGTTGTCGTCGTCGGTCGGTTCTGGCTCGCGAACCACCGCCAAACATCTCGGAGAACGGGTCGCGACCACCGAAGAATGCCTCAAAGATATCACGCGCGTGGCGCGCTGTGAATCCACCGTGGTAATCGAACGAGGCATCGTGGAAACCACCCCCCGTGTGTCCACCCTCCGGACCCTGCTTGCCAAATCGTTCATAGTGCTTGCGTTTTTCTGGATCACTCAGCACTTCGTACGCCTCCGCGACGCGCTTAAAATACTCCTCAGCCTTGGGGTGGTCGCGGTTCTTGTCCGGGTGCCACTGGATCGCGAGCTTGCGGTAGGCCTTCTTGACATCGGCGTCGGTCGCCGACCGCGGCAGCCCGAGCACTTGAAAGTAGTCGTCGGATTCCACCTGCTCCATCCGTGGGGCGCGTTTCTGCAGTGCTGGGCGGGTTGTAGATGAATCACTCGATGGCGCTGGTGGATCCAGAGGGTTGTTCTCGTCGGTGGAGGAATCACCCGCCAGATCGATCACTTCCACAGGTGCAGGCTGCGGTTGGTTGTTGCGACGTTTGTGCTTGCGCTGTCGTGTACTCTCGGGCGCTGGTTGCGCAGCCAGAGGCGCCGGCGATTGGTCTCTGCGCTGTCGCTTCTTGCTCTCACTGCGTGGCGGATTCACGACTGAGCCCGTGTTGTCACAGGCGCATTCGACCACGCGCGGAGTGGTCATTTGGAGGAACCCCCACGTCGCTTCGTCTTCTGAGTGATGATTGGCGAGTGCTCAGTTGCGATATTTTAGGAACTCAAATTCGCAAACTTTGCCGCACCAATCTAGAGACCATCACTCTGCATTCTAGAATGTCCAGAATGCAGGTTCAATCGTGCAGGCATCGGACTTTATCGGAACGTCACATTACATCCATCAATCGCACTTAGTCGATTTCCCTGTCATCCTTGATGTTGTGGGCATCCATCTTTTTGACCGAGGAGCTCCATGATGGATCGCGTTTGGTTGACGTCATGCGCTTGCCGTTGGCGTGATCCCTCGACGGCCTTCCATTCTTCAACAAGGAGCCACCCACAAAGACACACAAATGGCGCGCCTCGTGGTGGTCGGCGCGGTTCTCTGGACGCTGGCGCTATTGCTGGCCGTTGTCCATGCGTGGACCAGCAGCGACGTCGCGGTGTTGGAAAAGTTCGAGTTCACGGGCGAGTCGCACGTGGCGTTTGGCCGCGCGATTGGCGAGCGGTTCAAAGAAAAGATCCAGGCGCGAATCGCCGCCAATATCAAGCTGCAGACACGTCTCCTGCCCTTCGTGCAGACCACCACACAAGGCAAAGCCGCGTACGACCTGTTCATCACGAGCCACGAGGCCACGTTCCCAGTGCGTTGTACTTTTGGGTCACGCCATTATAATTGCACTGACGTCTGAATTATAATTTTAAAAACATGGCCAGGACTATGTGGACGAGCTGCGCGGTATCGCAGAGGGCAGCGGCGTGCCATTCGAGACCGTCTTCGTGATGAACCTGTCCGAGGAATTCGACGACATCGTACCCAAGGACTTTACTCGAGGCGCCGGGAGCCGCCGTGCACACGAAAAGACACTGCGCTGCTCGGACATTGTGCTGGTCGGTGGACCGCAGCAGCTCCGTGCTGTCGCCCACAATGAAGACGGTGACGTCGCGGACATGAACCACACGGCTATCATCACCGCCAAGGTCGGCACTCGTCCACAGTTTGTCGCGTACACGTACTTGGGCGACCTCCCGTCCGGTGCCTTTGGCTTCAACGACAAGGGCGTCGCGTTCACGCTCAACTGTAGGTGAACCACTGTCTTCTTTGTCTGTAGTCTAGCTTGCCCCTACTGACGTGTACCTACCTACCTACCTACCTACCTCAGTCGTACAGCCAGCTGATGGGGAGACGGGTGGCCTCGGCCGTGGCTTCATTTCGCGTGATCTACTGGTAGCCGTGGACAATGAGGATGCCTTCCGCCGCATCGCCCGCCCACACCAGGCCTCGGGCCACAACTACCAGCTCATGGACGTGGCCACCGCCAGGATCTGGAACGTGGAGGCGGCGTCGTTGAACCGCCTTGCGAGCCAGGAGCTCCTTCCACCAGCTGATCACAACCAGACCACCGTGTTCTTCCACGCGAACCAGTACCAGCTTCTCAACATCGCACAGCCGCCGTACGACAGCAGCATCCACCGTCTCAAGCGGTTCAGTGAACTGCCCAAGCCTACGTCGGTCCAGGAGGCGCTCCACATCCTGGGCGACCAGCACGACCGTCTGTACCCGGTGTTCCACGACGTGTTGTCCCACGAGCGTGGCGAACTCAGTGGCTGGACACTCACTACGATCGTGTTTGATCTGGTCAAGAAGCAGGCCGTGTCATACCGTGGCAACCCACGCCATGGTCTGGAGGAGTTCCACTGGGACCTCGCCACGCTCAAGGTCGAGAAGGTGGACACCGAGCGAGCCTCCACCGCTTGATCTTGCTTGTCAACAGGCGTTCCGATTATGCATATTGCTAGTAGGGATTCTCAAGCAGAGCATCAATCATGCAGGTCGATCAGAAAACTCAGGAAATCAATTACCGTAATCCTCTAGTTAATTGTCGCATCGATGTATATCACGGTACCTCTCCCACATAATCCCGTAATTTTCGTCATGTACATGTGGCAGTTGGTAAACTTCGACCCCACCTGTAATTTATCTAGTCATCTTCAACATCACCGCTCATTCTGCTTTTTGCTCGGTTGGGCGCAGGCCAACCACACCACCCCCGCCCTAGTTGGCTACCAGCGGCATGGTAACTCCCCGTGTAGTTTAAGAGGCGGAAGTGACGCCACCGCTCGATCTTGTGTCGCTTGCTGCGCTTCTTCGGGCTCGATAGGGAGGGATAGAAAGCGTCGACCGTCTCGTCGATAGTGTGGCCGTCAGCGAAAACCAAAATGGCAACCTTTTTCTCGTACGTCACCGCGTCATTGGCGTACTTCTTGGGCTTCCTTGGTTTTCCCTTGTAGCTCTTCCTCCCCGCCATTTTCGCGCGCACAAGTCACACTTTGGGCGCCGTTCGGTAAATTTCATCATGCGAC
>JAADXF010000346.1:0-22157 GCA_023337575.1 Pythium chondricola | reverse complement strand
CAGTGTGGCTCGTCCACCACGTAACCCTAAGTATTGTGGGAGCGTCATCCACAAACTGATGGTTAGGATCAATGACACCTTGTTTTGACGTGCCCCCTCCATATCTACCGTATTTTGTCGTTTGAAAGTGAGTAGCACTTAGCGGTGTACTGTGGTCATCGACACGTCTGCATCCGAACACGGGATTCCTCATGCTGCGATCGCTGTTGTTGACCGCGGCGGCGACCGCCACGCTGGCCGCGACCACTGCGTCCGCATGCAGCGATTTCCTTCTCAACTCGAGCGTCGCGTCCAACGTGATCTCGGCCCGCACGATGGATTTCGAGGCCGACCTCAAGACCGTGGTCGAGGTGATCCCACGAGGCACGCGCTTCCAGGAACTGCCCGTGCTCAACTGCATCGAATGCAGCGACTACCAGTGGCAGAACAAGTACGGTTTTGTGGCGTTCAACATGTTTGGCCTCAACGCCGCGGCCGACGGACTCAATGAGAAGGGTCTCTCGGCGGCGTGGTTGTACCTGGTCGAGACCAAGTACCCCACGCCACAGAACACGCCGAGCAACGTCCACAACCCAGCCAAGCCGATCATCACCTCGGTGTGTTCATACTTGCTAGGCAACTACGCGACCGTGGATGAAGTGCGTGAGGGACTCAAGACGTTCCAGATCGCCGAGTTTGATGAACGCATCCAAGTGCCACTGATTGGAAACACGGGCTTGGGGCGTGTGCCACTCCACGTCAGCGTCCACGACGCGCAGGGCAAGAGCCTCGTGATCGAGTTCATCAATGGTGACACCAAAGTGCACGACAACCTCAACGACGTGCTGACAAACGACCCACCACTCGACCAACACCTGGAGGCGCTGCTACAGAACGGCATGGATAACCTGCCAGGCGGCTACGGTTCCACCGAGCGCTTCCTTCGTGTCTCTGTGCTCAACCACCACGTGCGTGCGGGCTACTCGAACGCGGTGAGTGGACCGACGAGCTACACGGTGGGCACAGATGAACAGAAGGGCATCTCGGACGCTCTCCACATTCTCCTGACGGTGATTCGCCCGCCATTCAATGAGGCCACCGAGTGGAACGTCGTGCGTGACCACAAGCGCGGCAAGCTGTACATCCAGTCGACAGAGAACATGGTGCTGCGTCTCATCGACTTGGGTCAGCTGGATTTCTCCAACCCAGCGAGCCGCCACCTCATCCCGATCACCTACGGCGACTGGTCGGTGGACGTGACGTCGGTTCTCAAGTCACCAGACAACACAGCCAAGACAATGGACCTGCCACCACGCACGCAGCTTGAGCAGCTCCTGGAGAAGTTACTCCACGGCGGCATCCCACCGACGCCCGCACCGACCACCGTGCTGTCCAAGACCGAGTCGTCCACTAGCTTTGTGTTTGGTGCGCTCAGTGGCGCCGTGTTCGCTGTCGTGGTCATGAGCCTATTCCAAGTCCTGCAACAGGCACGCCGCCGTGGAACGTACATGCGCATTCCCGAGCCACGTGAGGTCCGTGTGTAGTGTGCATGGGCCGCGGACTGTGTATTACATGTCCTCAATGCACTGAAAGATCGGATGCCATGGTAATAGCATCACAGTGTGCAGCAAGATCAAGTGCATTTCCATTCCCGTTCTACCTTCTACAGTGTTTCCTCCTTGCTTGACGCGTGCGTGTGGTGCAGCACAAACACCATGCGATCGAATGCGCGCTGCACTACCATCTTCTCGAGCTTGGTGGCCATCGTCGCGAGTGCCACCGTGTCGACACGCTTGTGCTCGTTCATCAGCAGCCGCGTGCCTGCGACCACCAAGTCACGTGTCTTCTGGCTCTCTGCCTCAAACAACAGCGTGGTCTTGCCGTTGACCAACACGAAAGCCAGCGAATCCTCCACAGCGTCGTGGCCGTCACCGTCAGCTCCGGCCTTGCCCGACGAGATGCGGCGCACGTTGTGGATGAACAGCTTGACCGACTTCTTCGACGTGGAGCTCGTTTCCCCACTGGTGCTTTCAAACACCAAATAGCGCGACTGTGCGTTGACCAATCGCATGGTGCGCAGCTTGAAACCACCATCGGCTGAGGCGTAGTACTTGAGGGCAAAGCCCTTCACCAGTAGCTTCTTGAAGTGTGAGACCAGCTCCTTACTCTTCTCCTGCGTGCGTAACGAAGCTGCTGAAGTCGCGGTAGGTTTGGGTGGCGATGCACGTCGCTTGGGACTCTTTGGCTTGGCCGCAGGCTTCTCCGGTGTCGTGGGTTGGTCATCCTTTCCTTCAGCGACTGTATGGGGCTTGCTCATCTTCTTCTCCTCCGCCATGTTGTCATCTTGAGTCTTGGAGTCGTGCACCGCTTTCTTCACGTCCGCGTACTTGGATTCTGGAGGCTGGTGCTTTGGCTGGGACTTGGGACTGCTTGGTTGTGGTGGCTTGGCCACAGGCATCGCACTCGCCATTGTCGTTGCGGCGCTGAGCATTGACAGCATCGATGGCACGCGCAGCTCCTGCGAGTCGGAGCTTGGTGGTGACTGCTGCAGTTTGCCCAGTGCTTGCTGCACGAGCTGTGCCGCGACAAACTGCTGGCCCTGAACCACGACGCCAGAACCTCGGCGCAGCGCGAGCACTGCGGTATCCTTGCACACTTGGACCACCTTTTCACTGGCACGGCGTTTGATATCATTGATCGCGACGTCGATGACTTCTTCGTGCCTTTCAAAGGTCGGGGCGAGCCATTTCTCGTGGAGGAACCGAGCACCGCAGTACTGCGGCAGCACGAGCCACAGCAGGAGCGCGATCTTGGCCTCGTAGTAGAACGGCATCCAGCTAATCACCGTGTCTCCGATGAGCTCCACGGCCCAAAAGAGAGCGTTGGTCATCCAGAACGTGATCCACTGGAGGAGCTCGGCCTTGTCCTCGCAGCGAAGCGCCCTGGACGACTTGTAGATCGGGAATGCGTAGCCGATCACGAGGCAGCACTGCCGCGCAGTCCACCGCCCGATGAGCACCATTGTCTGCGCTCTTGTGCTGTTGATATGCGCGCAGTACGGATGATCTTAAAGTGGCGCTGCCGTGCAAGTGAGTGCATCCATTGGCACGAGTTGAGATCCATTCTTATCCTGTAAGAGCTAAGTTTGGTACCCATGTGTATATCTGTAATTTCGCATGTGGTGGTGGCTGCTTTTTGGGGAATCGCTAGCGGTTCTTAACCGTTCGTCTCAAAAATGGAGTCGGCGCGTGCCGTAACGTCAGTCGGTAGAGCAAAGCAGACGACATCAAGACAGACAAGGAGCATGACCATCGAGACGCGCTGGCTGCGCGTGGAGGTCTCCCATGCCGCGATGCACGACATGGAGGAAGGAGGCGCGCTCGCGCACTCGTCCCCTATCAAGCTTGTGGTCACGGGGCTCTTCTTCGGGCTCATCCACGTGCTCACGGGGCCAGACCACCTGAGCGCGTTGGCCACGTTGGCCGCTGGTTCTTCGTGGCGGTCGTTCGCGCTCGGGGTTCGCTGGGGCTGTGGCCACAGCATCGGCCTGATCATCATGGCGATCATCTTTATCAGCCTCGATGGCGAGCTGGACTTCACCGTATTGAATGTCGTAACCGACATTTTGGTCGGTGTGTTCATGGTCGCATTGGGTTTGTATGGCGTCCATGAAGGTGTGAAGAAGGCCAAGAAACGCCGACGAGAGATCCGTGAAGAGAAGGCGAAGAAGGCATTGGCAGAGTCCACGCAGCACACAGCGGACGACGAGTATGGCGACAAGGGCGAAGACGACGATGTGGACACGGAGACTGAGACCATTTCCATCATGACGGGCAAGCACTCGGAGATGAGCGCCGAGAGTCACCACGCATTTGATATGGACGACGGCGAGTCCGATGGTGTATCATCGCCGACACAGCATAGACGCCACGTGGGCAGACAACACAAGAAGAAGGAAGACACCGACGAGGAGGAGGTGGACAACACGATACCATCAACTGAAGACGAACCGTCTACTGTGAACCACGACATCATCCCACGACAGATCAGTCCACTCGATAGTACGGTGTCGCTCCAGGAGCTGTTGTCTGAGCGAAGAGAACGTAGCGATAACGACCAGGTCGCCGACGATAGCAGCAGCGACGCCAGCGACGAAGACCGTGACGAAGTGGTCAAGGTATTTGGCAAGCGGTATCGCATCCCCAAGTGGATGCGCATCGATTTTAAGAGCGCCAAGACGCAGAAATGCACAGCACTCGTCGTCGGCATCGTCCATGGTATCGCTGGACCCGGTGGTATCCTCGGTGTGCTGCCTGCCGTTGGTCTCCACGACACGTTCAAGTCGGTGTTGTACCTAGGGTCATTCTGCTTCATGTCCATCGCTACGATGGGTGTATTCGCCGCCGTGTATGGCGAGGCCACGGGGCGTCTGGGCGAGCGCAGTGAGATGATGGCGTTCCGCATCTCGATCTTTTCGTCCATGCTGTCGGTGATCGTCGGTATCCTGTGGTTGGTACTTGCCGCGCTCGGTAAACTGCAGGAGGTCTTTGGATAAACGGGGTTTTGGCGTGGAATACATGGGAGGGTTGGGTACACGGTGGTGGACAATATGGACACTGTAGGTCGATGTTGGTGTGCACTTTATTCCTTGCTCTCGGAGGTGTCGGCTTCGGCGGCAGGCGCTGGCTTTGCCTCCTCCTCCTCTGCCTTCTCTTCCTCCGTCTTCTCGTCCTTGCTCTTCCAGTAATCGTCCATGTCGCCATCCAGCTTCTTGGTGGCGTGCTCCTCCGACTTGCCCCAGTAGCTGTCCATTTCGCGGTCTAGATCCTCCGCCGTCTTCGGCTTTGGCTTGGCGGCGCGGCCGCCACGTCCACCGCCGCGTCCGCTGTTCTTGGCGCCGCGACCACCGCCGCTCTTGCGACCGCCGCCATTACCGCCCTGGCGGCCCTGGCGAGCCTCGTACGGTGCCGCGCGCTTGCCGCCGCCTTCGCCGTTGCCTCTTCCTCCTTTACCACGGTGTCTTGGCATGCTTGGTTGTTGGAGGGTTACTCTCTACTGTCGATTGGGTTATGCCGCGCTTTTCGTGCGGAGGGGAGCGCAAAAATGTGAGGGGAGAAACGAAAAATCCAAAAAACGTGGAACAAAAGGACGATCTGAAGGTTGCGCCAACGAAGGACAAGCACCCAGGTTGTGTCACACAACCCACTGGAGCGACCTTCGTGACACAACTCACCGATCCACCATCACTCTCACGTAGTGCTTGTTGCTTTGTTCGCCGGCCTGCAGCTCTACACCTCGGTGGCCTTCATGGATCGCACCTGGAACGACTACCAAGAGCAACGTGTTAACATCGTTCTTATCCAAGTCGGAGCTGTCAGTCCCACCCATGAAGTCCCGAGAGGTATCTGTGAAAGTCGCTGTTGCGTTGTGTGTGCCGTCAAGTGACCAACACTAGCACAAGCCAAGTGGGAAATTTCTCCAGCATCGAGGTAGAGTGATGGTCTTTATTTGGTAGAGTGATGGTCAGTCGTGTCACGTTCGTTGACAGCTAGCGCGACAGCTGACGCGTCGGCAATGGGATCACCGCAACGAAAAGCTCACTCCTCAATTCACTTTCATGCGCATAAGCACCTCTGACGGACTCGTCACCAAGCCACACCACTCTCCACAACCATGAACCACTCGCCAGCTGCCTTCTCGCCAGTCGTCTTCGACGCGTCCCATCTCACCGTCGCCGACTTGGCCGATCCACTCCCTTCCTTCAGCCAGCTCATGATCTCGCTGCCACTTGAAGATCTTGAAGATGAAGCACCTGTGACTCCAGCGCAGGCTAAGCCTGTTCGTCACGAGCCATACCCAAGCCCAAAGTCGCAGCAGCAGCCACGTCGCCGTCGCAAGCGTGAGGCCATTGACATCCCGGAAGAGATCGCTGGGCACTACGATCCAAGCGAGGTCAAGAAGATCAAGAACCGCATTGCCGCCGCGCGTCTTCGTGAACGCTCGCAGCAGAAGATCCGCGATCTCGAGGCGGAAGTCCAGGCGCTTCGTGAACGGAACGCCGGCTTGGAGGCGCGCGCTGCCCAGTGCACCAACTGCAGTGGATGCGCCGCTCCAGTCAAGCAGGTCCCATGCTCTCCTCAGCCTATTGCAGCCACCCCTGTGCGCTGTCAGTCGCCTTCATCGCTCGCCGATGGCGCCGCTTTGACCCAGCACCAGGTCATGCAGGAGTTTGAGCAGGACCTGCTCCACCAGCTCCTCTGGCACTCGGAGGAAGTCGCCGCGATGCGCATGTAATCGAACCCCTAGCTTATCTATTCATTAGCTTCCCCTAGGTCCATGTAGTTAGAGGCTGTAGCGCCGCCCTCGTGTATCGTCCATTCATACATCTCCATCTACCGGTATCCCCATCACAGTGTCTCCTCAATTGATATTTGTATCACCCCTGTGGTATTGTCACACGGAACACAGTACCATCACTCATATAGTGCTATCTCAGTACATTGGACACCTTGTGTTCGCGGAAACCAAGCGAGAGAAAGGAAACGCGCAGGGGAGACGACGGCAACCGTCCGTTCGACCTCGAATATTGGCACGAATCAAGCGCAGAGCAAGCGAGTAATAGCCCAACAAGCTCATGGCGGACCCTGTGGACGCTGTGGCTGTGGCTGCGGACGCGCTGGCGGCCGCTGTGGACGACACCACCGAGTCGTTGGACCCACAGACCAGCGAGGGACTCAAGAAGCGCGCGCTGGAGCTGCTCGCGGAGGACGAAGGCAACGACGAGGACTTTGAACTGGACGCGACCACGCTGGACGACGTGATGGTCTCGCCCGTGCTCAAGAAGCCACGCGTGGATCTGCTAGAGGACGGCGGTCAGAGGGCAGCGGAGGAGGAGGAGGAGGAGGGGCAAGAGGAGCACGAGGAGGACGACGAGTTGGATCTCACGGTGGAGGAGGACGAGGCGGATGCGCTGGCTCCACCGGACGCCAGCACGGACGAAGAGGGCGCACGTAATGGCAACGCTGTCGACATCCTGGACATTGACGAGGAGGAGGAGGGGGGGGAGGAGGAGGAGGAGGAGGAGGGGCACGGGGACGGGGACGCCAACGGAGGAGGAGCGGCTTCATACGCCGAAGAAGAGGAGGACGATGATGAGGAAGACACGGAGGAGCTGCTGACGCCGCAGGTGCGACGGAGGATGGAGCAGAACAAGATGGAGGCGCGACACTTGATCACGCAGTTGAACAGCTCGGCACGCAGCAAGCTGACGATGACGGCGCTGGTGAAATACGGCGCCGACCTGCTTGATGGCCATGAGGCACTGCGCGACGCGCTGTTGGTGGACGCATGCGCCAAGGATTCGATGCTGGACGTGATCAGGAAAGCGGTGAGTGAGAGTGAGCTGTATCTGCATGGCACCGAGGACGATCCGCTGGAGATCAACGACGATGAAGAGGAGGAGGACGAAGATGAAGAAGAGGAGGAGGACGATGATGGCGAGCACTCCGGTCTGCAGGTCTCACAAGACTCGGTGGAAGATGACGAGGACGACGATGGGCAGAGTGAAATCAACCTCCTCTCAGACGAAGACACAGACGTCGCAGAGACACGGACAGAGGAGGAAGATGGACCAGAGAACGACGAGGAAGACGACAATGACGACGACGATGATGCAGAGCTGACAGTTGAGTCTGCTTCCGGTGGTGAAGAATCTTTCGATGAGCTTTGAAGTGGAGGCTGTCGCGTCGTCGTAATTTCGTAAGCATTTGGCCCAAACTTATTGGTTGTGAAGGTAATACTCGGATCTGCATCGTGGCGGACTCGGGACTGATCCATTAGGGTAGCTAAGATAGGTACGGTCCTGTCTCTTTCCAAGACACGTAGGCTATGAGTCTAAGATCATCACCTATACTTAGGTACGTATCGAAATCGTTGCGACCTTGACTCTTATCGCCTTCAGTTTGCTGCACCGGGTTCGCCAGGCTCCAAAGCACAGCGCAATCTGTCCCATTCCGACATTTCCAGCGTCAGCGTCAGTACTCAAGCGAGCTCAGGAAGAGATGGGCGCGATTGTCACACCAGTGGACGTGGCGCCAGAAGTCGGGACGGAGGCTGATCCAGCAGCATCCATGGACGCTACCTGCCAGCCTCCGGGCACAGACATCACTGTTTCCAAGGATGTACCACCGCCAGCTGACCTACCGGTGCCACCAGCGACGCCCACGCCTGAGACGCTACAGCGACTGGAGCAGCGACTTGAAACGTGGGTTCCAAATCTCACAACGCGCGCAGCACTGCGTGCGATTGCCCAGGTCGCCACCACCGCTAACGGCCTTGTGCCGCCACACGCGGAGGTGTTTACGGTGGAGCAGCTTCCATTTCGGCAGCTCCAGTTCATCGCGTCGTTCCACGCGCCGTACTGGTTCTGGGGATTCCACCGGTCAATCATGTTCCCGTACCACGCCGCAATGGTCTCGATCATCAGTTCCACGGGCATCGCCTTCATGGCCATGACCACGAACCACGGCAAGGACGCAGTCACAGAGTACCCGAATATCGGCTTGCTTGCCGTGATCGGTCCGCTCGCGCTCGCGCTCTTCGTTCTCCTCTTGCTCCACGAGCACCCATGCCGCATGCTACTCTACCATCGCCTGTGGGAGCACAAGCTCGTGGTCAACTTCAAGAGTCGGTCTCTAGGCCATCCCGTGACCCAGTTCAAGCTCGGCTTCCTGGCGCTGGTGGTCATCTTCTACTGCTGGTACGGACGAGCCGAGTACGACGCCAACTACAAGTTCTACCTGGTGCTCGCGCAGTCGTTCGGCACGGTCGCGTGGGTCATCTACTCGAACCAGTTCATCGACAGTTCGCTCATTCCAGTGAACGGAGCCTTACGCCACTTCATGGACGTGGACAAGAAGAAACGTGAGGTCATGACTGAGGAAGAGACGGCCAAGGCGATGGCTGGATCGCATCCCATCGAGTCGGCAGCAAAGAAGTATGCCGATGTCATGGCGCAGGCCACGTTCGTCGCCGAGTCGGACGTCAAGTACGACATCGTCGCGGTCATGCGGTACATGGATGCAGCCAAGAAGCAGCGCCGTGAGGCTGCATCGGATCCTGGCCAGCTCATGCTTGCCCAGCAAGACCTCGAGTGGCTCGCTTCGCTGAGCACATGGATTGGCCGTCTCGGCCACTCCAAGGCGACCGTCCCGGGTGACGTCAGCCGTGTCCAGAACGAATTATACGCGTACAATTTTGTCAGCAATGGCGGGTACAAGGACGCACTGTGGCACGCGTGTGGCAGTTTTGCCAATGGTGTCAACAGCGTGGGGCCGAGCGGCTGGATCGACAAGTCACTTGTGCTCTCCATGTGCTCGATTGTCGTGGTTGAGGTCTGCGTACTGCAGTGGGGGGAGACGTAAGTCAAGTGCGAGACAATCCCGGTGGCTGCCGTTGAGAGTCTAGGGGGGGCAATACAATGAGCGAACGAAGGGAGGGGAGATGGAGAAGTATTAATACCATGCCGACAGCGAAGCCTTCGCTTGCAGAGTAAGGGGTTGCTGCCCTCGATATGAGATATACTACGTAGTATGAGGCATGAGGTTTACTCCATGTTGGCACCGTGCTTATCGAGAGGCGCCATACGCAGCACAAGACGAGGTATGTGTGTTTGAATCTCACGTGACCTCGTCCCCTTGGACGGTCCGTTGCCCTGGGCTCCGCTGCTGTCCAGTCTAGGTCCTCGTTACGAGTCAGTTAACGGCAAGTCGGTTGACTACCGAGCCAATTTCATTTCCAGTAAGGAACCGACGCAACTGACGGTCGCGTGCTTGAAGCGTGGTCATCACAGTGGTGAGACTAATATTATAATATCCACGCGCTCCATGCTTCCACCGTCAGGCGTCCGAGGTCATTCTTAGTGGACTGCTAGAGGCACTTCTCCAAACGCTGCATGCGGCCTTCACTCGTCTAGAAATCCACCAAGAGAACGAGTCAAGATGAATGCGATCGTCACGCCAGCCGACGTCAATGTGGAGGAGGCAGGCGTAAAAACCCAGGGCCAGCTCCGGACATTGGCGTTGGCGCAGCAACCCACGGAACCAAGGACGATGGTGCACCAGCTGCCATCAAGGGTATTAATAGTGGTGCAGTTGTGGCGGAGTCAAACGCAGGTGTCGATGAATCCACACTCGGGACCACATCAAACCCATGGCCGACTGGGGGGAGGAGGAAGCGGCTTCATATCTTCGGTATACTATTAATAGGGTTGACGGGCGTCTTTCAACTCATCAATCTCGCACTGACCGAGTACCCGAGCCAGATCTAGCACGTGGCACTACCGTGCGACCAAGGTCAAACTGATCTTCTTCGCATCGGTATTAATAACGCGGTCGCCGTGTCCACGATACTCTTCGTGTACGGTGAGGTGAGCTACAGCGGCGTGTTTGTGATCACTCAGTCGATGGGCACGATCGCGTGGATCATCACGTCAAATCTCCTCGTCGATCGTGGACTATTATACTTCCCATCACAGCGGCACTTCGCAAGTACGATGATCGCAACGGCCAGCAAGAGAAGAACCAAGCTAGCCGTGGTGACGCGCCCAAGGAGCTATCGGATGCGCTCGCCCAAGTTCGCTTCGTGGACGAATCCACTGTGATATACGATTTCTACGCACTCTGTTGTACCCCGATCCCATGCGCACGCGCGGATGGTGTGATTCGATACGTGCACGACGTGGAAAAGTTCCAGTGGACGCACTGCCTTCAAACGTGGGTGGGTCGCCTCGGCCACTCCTAGGCCACGTCCTGACCCAGTCAAATCTGTAGAGAAATCTATGGATTCCTGTTTCTTGCCCGCTCGGCGCGCGCTTGGTTCATCTGGCATGGCTATGGGAGCTTCGAGGACGATGTCGGATCACCTTCAATCTCGGGCCTGAATCTTCTCCAATCAACTTACTAGTATGTGGCCATTATTGTCATCGTGCCCAGTGTGCTGATCTAGGTGCAGCAGCGAGCAGTCCCACGCGACTGCGGCAACGTGGGACGCCGTGGCTGACGCGGCGTCAGTGACGCCACTGTGCCAGCCACGCCCGCCGCAAGTGCGGTGTCCTGCGCCAGAGGCCCCACACTGGGCACATCAGTAGCTGCCGCCATGCGTCATGCAATGCATTCTCATTCTTCTTTTGCTTAAGCCGGAGACAGCTCCGGCAGGTGACGGACGCAGTACACAACACGGCGTCGTGACCGCACTTCACACGACGACTGATCCAGCGGAGCTGACGGAGTATTCTTCATCCAAAAAACTACGACTTCAAACTGCTTCAAAGTAGGATCGACACTGCCACACTGCACCTCAATCAATGGCGACTGACGCGCTTACGCGATCGCCACTGACGCCACGCGCTCCTTCCCACCTACGCCTCCTCCTTCTTCTGCGGCGGCGGTCGCGGAGCTTCGCTTGAGTACTCGCGCCGCGATGATCGTGATATCGTCAGGCATACCGCCACCCCACAAGAGATCATTCTCCTTGGCCAGGCGCGCAAACGGCGAGTCCCGCGAGCGGTCCAGCGACAGATCGTACGCCTTCTGCACCAGCTTCTGGGTCATGCCCTGGACATCTTGCTCGCCGCTGATGATATCCAGCAGCACGTCTTCGTCCACGTTGTCAAACAGGCCGTCGGTCGCGAGTATGATCAAGTCGCCTTCCAGCACGGGCACACGTAGGCGCACGCCATTCTCTGGCGTCTCAAACAGTGGTTTCTCATTCATCGGTGTGGGCGATGGCGACGGTGCGAGCTCGAGGTCTTTGGCCACTTCTTGGCGGATCTCACGACCGACATAGCCCAGCTGGAACGGACAGTTGAAGTAGTGCAGTTGCTGTGGCGACCGGTAGGATACATGGGCTCCCTTTCGTCGTCCAGCAGGCGTGAGATCACTGTCATGGTCACGGATGGGGCGGTGGAGCGAGCCGTCCAGTGTGCCTCGCTGGCGTGCTGTCTCCAGGTCCGACTTCTTGTCACGGATGATGAGAAAACCAGAGTCGCCGAGGTTGATTGCGTGGAGTTCTGCGGTCTGTGGGTCCAGTGAGATCACACACGCCGTCGCACTGCCCAGGATCTCCTTCTGTAGGACAGTGGACCACGCGGCGTGGAGCACCTCGGCCGGGTCAACGCACAGCTCCTTGGTGTACGAGATCTGCGCGGCCTTGTGCGCCGCTCGCATCAGTTCCTGGGCGTATAGCTTGGCGCTGATGCCTTTTTCAAACCAGGAACCGACGCCGTCCGCGACGCCAAGCGCCAGTACATCCGATGGTCCATACTGTTCTTTGAATCGACCGGTTGCTGGGTCAAAGACCTCGACGTCGGGCTCCAGCGTGCCCACAAAGTACGCGTCTTCGCCGCCCGTGTCCATCTTGCCCGGGTGCGGAATCGACATGGCGAACGAGTGCAGGTAGTACGTCCACTGCTGCCCAGGACCTTTCCTACTACAGTATTGGATACATTAGTACCACATGGGGTCACAAATACTTTCACCCTCACGTACTCTTGGGCACTGTCGGCCAGCGACGTGTTGAGTGGCAGCCCCTTGCGGGGCAGAATCACATTGATGTAATCCGACTTGGCACTGGATCAACCAGGATCAACCTCAATACCATCACGCCGTACCGATAGATTTTGATGGACACGTACGTACCTGGCGTGCTGGCCGTTGTCCTGTTCGTCTCGGCGGTGGAGCAGCGACGCGATGTCGATCAGCGACACGGTGCCCAGTAGCTTGCCGCCTTCCAGCACTGGAATCTCGCCTCGTCCGGACAGCGCCATCACCGCACGGCACTATGTATACAAACACCAAGTGTAAACGATAAGATCCAATCCACCAGTGGGCAGCATCAACACACGTACATCTTCGAGTGAATCGTCGGGCGATACGTGGAGAATCTCCCTTGCTGGTATGGCGATCTTGATCACCTTGGTGTCCCAGTCAATCGATCCGTCGCCGCCATCGTCTGCGTTCTTCTTGCTCGGCTTGTGCGTGATCTGCTTCATCTTGGCGATGCGCTCCAGCAAAATGTGGTTGGTGACCATTCCGACCACCTTGTGGTCATCGTTTACGACCACGAGCGTGGCGGAATTCTCATTTTTGGCCAGGTATTTGACCGCGTCTCGGATCGTCTGATCCTCCTGGATGTGGTGCGTCTGTTTGATGCGGAATTCCTTGGAGATGGTGAGTAGATCCGAGACGGTCATGCGGGGGGCTTGCTGGCCAAAGGCACGCGCTGTCTGCGCCGTGAGAATCGGGTTCGCGGTGGACAGAGAGACGGAGGCGATGCGCCGACACGTGAACACGCGCTCGCCGCCGCGCATGTGGCGTAGGAGCGGGCGCGTGAGCCGCAAGAACACCATCGCGACGAGAGCTCTTCACTCTGTCGTCTACAGCGTGTCTGTGCCACGAAACAAGGAAGGAGGGTGGCAGAAACATGATCTGATTGGCTGAAAACAAGCATTGTTGATAACTATGCCCAATCGAATGGAGCTGAAGCTGCCGTGAGATTATTTCAGTAGATTTCGATGTAAAAGAATAGTTTATTCGCGTTGCTGACGACGGAGGGGACGTACAGCCACTTCGAATTTTAGTCAATCATCATCGCTAAATAGTGAGACTTCTGTTCATTTTTCGATACAAAATAGTTTACCTCGCCATAGTGCCCAAACATTCCACAGTGCTTAGGACATGGAATATACGGCATTAAATACCGTATATTCCTTTAGTAATAGTATTTTGTTTTTAAAACAAATACTAATAATAAAGGAATATACTTTAAAAATACTAGTACTTCATATAATTACTGAAATGGGTTCAAGTGAGAGGCAAACACACCCACAGTAGACATGCTTGCCGTTGTTTACTGTCTTGTTGGTCTGAGCACCTTGAGGTCGCGGAAGAGCACCGAGCTACAGCCACACCAAAGAACCAGTCAGTCTCTGTCTCAGTGAAACCTCCACCTCCAGGCACCCACTTACTAGTTACGCTGCAGGAGCGGGTCAGTGGGCCGCAATCGAATGGCCGTCTCGTACATGGTCCTGGCTCGGCTGAACTCGCCTCGGCGCTTGAGAAAGTTGGCAAAGTTCCCGTACACATGTGCATATGGTCCCATCGCGAGCGCTGTCCGTGGGGTCAACTCATCCGACTGGTTTTCGTTTCCAACAACCAACGACGTTCGTTTGACCAAGTCTTCATAGTGTGCCTGGGCTGTAGCCAACTCACCCATGTCTTCAAGCACCGAGCACAGACACAGTCGATGCACGACACTCTCAGGTTCAGCGTCTATGGCCTGCGTGAGCAACCGCTTGGCTTGCAGCAGTTGGGATGGGTTACCTCGTGCTCGCTGGCGGAGTAGTGCAGCGTAGCTTCCGAGTAACCCAGGGTCCTGCGGCGTAACCTGAAGTGCCTTGAGGTACACCTCCTCTGCTTTGCTCAGATCTTGACGACAGTAATGGAGGAACCGTGCATAAGTACCCAGTACGTGAGGTGAGAGTGGATCGACACCTATGGCTCGTGTGAAGAGCTCGTCTGCCTGGTGGATTTGATGGCAGCGTTGGTAGAGAAACGTCGCGTAGTTGCACAGAACCACCGTGTGGGTTGGCTCCATCGCCAGGGCTTGCTGGTAAACACGGTGGATCTCAAGGGGACTGCGGTGGCTCTGCTGAAGAAACAATACCTTGATGCCGAGTTTATCAGCTGCGGTGGGAGGGTAGGCGGTGAAGGAGAGGACGCTCTGTCGACCCACGGCCATGGCTGGTTGAGACGGAGCCTGGGCAACACACACTCGGTCACGACGGATGCGAAACGACTTGGCAGCTCGCAGCTCGTGGTGGAGTTGCTGCTTCTGGCTAGCGTCCAAGTCCCGCCAAGTGTCGTGGAAGGCGTGAGCCGGTACAGAGCGACAGCGTGTGAGGACAGCAGCTGGCTCAGAGTATCCTGTCTTCACGAACGATCGGTTTGACCCAGCGTCGCTAGGGTCCTTGTACAGCGTCAACTGCATCTGGGAGCGGCGGATGGATGCCTCTAAATCTTCATCGGATGCGTGGTCATCCTGGTTCATGCTGTGTGCTTCGCGTGCGATGGCGAGGGCGTCTTTGATGCGTTGGATTTGTTCACGCAGACTTCGTTGTCTCGCTTCAATGAGGCGAACCGCATCCTCCTGCACCAGTTCAAGTTGTTGTCCTCGGACAGCAGAGGTTGTGACTAGCTCGTGGGCAAACGCGACATTCAAGAGGCGAATGCGCTCGCTCTCGAGCGACGCCATGGTGGATGCGAGGGTCTCCAGGTCACTGGAGAACCCGACCTCATCTAGTCGAGCAGTGATGGCTTGAGATCGCTGCGACCGCTGGTCGTGGAGTTGACGCCGAAGTCGAATCAACTCTTCCTCAAGAGCAGCGCGGATAGCAGATCCAGGTTCATTGGAGATGGTGACGCTTGGTTTTGGCTTGTGTGGTGAGACCGGCAAGTGAAGTGTAGGTACATTGGGTCGTGTACTTGTTGTAGGTGTGTCGAAGAAGAGGAACTCGCCAGCCACAGAATATGAGGTAGACGAGCTTCGCGATGACTGGAAGCTTCCATCCTCACTCGTCGCCATTTCAGAAGACTGCTTGGTCTCACTTGCCGAGGTGGAATTGAGAAGCCGCTGGATTAATGCATGGCGTCTGGCGTCAGCCTTCAGTCCTGGCGTTTGCGTAGACATCTGGCGGCGCTCGAGCTCGGTGCGGAGCTCTGCGAGCGACATGCTGGTATACTCTGACTCCGTAGGTGCCAAGGCCTGGAGGTCTCCGTCATGTTTGGTTGGTTGTGTTGGCGTCACCTGGGACTCGATACCAAGCTTATGGTGAACGTCGTGGAGTCGCTGCTGCAGCGCGAGTCGCCTCTCCTCCCCACGGAGCGAGCCAGTAGAAGTTGATGCGCCCAGCGTGGTTAGTGCATCACGTAGCTCGGCCAGCGACGCCATGGCTCTGCCGTGACACTACTGCACTCTATCTATCTCGCCTTAAATTTACGCTTCCATCTTCTATAAATTCGATCTCCAGGAATAGCGCAAGTCTCAATCATCCCACCAGAGAGGGCAACGCTGCACCTCCGCCATGTCAATCGATGGCTGCGCTGCCTTGTACAGCATCTCGCCAGGTTCAGAAGCTTCCAATGATCCATTGATGTGTGTGTCCCAGGCTCCACAGGCTATGGCACAGCCTGTGGCACACTAAAGCTACTCTACAGTACTGTACTACGAAGTACAGTACTCATGCCGATCTTCGATGCATGTCAGCCGCGACGTTTGGTAACTGCAACTTGAAGATGAGGCGCTCCTCCGATTTTCAACCAATCATCAATCAGTATTATCAACTTTTCAGCCAATCATGTATGCATACACGAGAAAGTCCACCAATCAGCTGCACGGGTGGCCCCGGAAACTGATTTCGAGTCACTCCGCACTGAAATTTCTCGAGCGTGCGGCGGCGCGGAGATAGTTAGAATGCAGTGCGATCGTCGTTTCTGGGTGAGGCAGCTCGAGCAAGTTCTACCACGATTGCCACGACGCCGCGTCACGTTTCGATCTGGCTTGATGCTGACCTTGGCGTCACCAAGGTCAAGCCAAGGGTGAGTGAGACCTTCAGAATCCATCAGCGAGGGTGTGTAACATTTTGGGGGGGCACAGCTCTGCACTGACTGCTCACTCACACATATTATCACATGAAGGTGCTGTAGCTGGTGTTGCAAGTCTACATGCCCAAGGTCTTGGCTTGCGCGTTCGCGATCTCCCAGCTCGCTGAGATGTTGCTGCGGGAACTGGAGCCACTGTAAAGCATGACCGCTTTGTAACAAAGTTTGTTCACGCTGGCATTGAATCACAGTGTATCATCAGAGGTTCGAGCCAAAGCCGTTCTCACAACTTTGCGGGTGTTGATGGTCCACAACGCCCCCATCCTCTGTGGACAGTAATCGCCGCCGCCCGTCTTCAATGGGTGACGTGGCACTTGGCACTGCGACGTGTAAGCATATCGCAGGCGAGACGCGCACACCAAAGATCTCGGATGCACACGGTACAGGAAAATGGAATGCCAGCTTGCACCCGGTGCTACAGTAATATTCTCAGCTAATAGAAGGCACTCCAGGCTGGAGTCCAGCGTTGCGGGAGTGGGACGGATCCTACCGCTTCACCTACTTCTACAGTAGTACAAGTTAGGCAGCTCCAGAAAATTTCTGGGAAATGGGTCACTACAGTATTTGATTGGAAGGGTGGGTCCGGTGTTGTGGCTGGAGGTTGAAGCACCCACCTGGAGGCGCAGTTGACACCGATACTGAAGTGCATGTACAGTAGAATGAAGCGCTACAGTACCGTACCGCTGACTGACTTGACATGCATGGAAATTGCCACGAAGGGTCATGCTTATCATTCGCACTCTCGCACTCATCAATCTGCCACACGCCGAGCAAGCCGTCGTCACCAAGGAGGAAGCTAGTCTACAGTAACACGTCATGACCAAGTTCGGACTGCACACGTTCGCCTGCGCGCTGCTGGCGCTCACGTTCGCTGCGGTCAGCGACGCCACCAACAAGTACCCTATCGTGCTGGTACACGGTCTCGGTGGCTGGGGGCCTGGCGAGTTTCTAGGAATCCCGTACTGGGGTACACTGCAAGGCGATTTCCCAGCCAAGCTGCGTGGGGAAGGGTACGAGGTGTACACGGTCGGTGTCGGCAAGGTCTCGAGCAACTGGGACCGCGCCTGTGAGCTGTACGCACGGATCAAAGGCGGCACGGTGGACTACGGCGCCAACCACGCGCGCATCCATGGCCACGCACGCTTCGGTCGCACCTTCAAAGGCGTGTTCCCACAGTGGGGCACAGTGGTCAACGGTCAGCTGCAAAAGGCCCACTTGATTGGCCACAGTATGGGTGGCACGACGATTCGTATGCTCACACAGATGCTCAACAAGGGTGTCCAGGATGCGCTCACTCCAGAAGACCCAGCGTCCCACCCACTCTTTGCCGGTGGTAAGGACTGGGTCCACTCGGTCTCGACCGTGTCCACACCAAACCGCGGCTCCACCCTTGCCGACATGCTGGCCGACCGCATTGATTTGATCGAGACAACCGTCGCTGTCCTCAGTGGCGTGGCTGGCCTGCTTGGCGACACCACCGCGGCGATCTACGATCCGATGCTGGACCAGTGGGGAGTCGGACCAAAGCAGCCTGGCGAGAAGCTGGACGTGTACCTCAAGCGCGTGCTCTCCAGCAAGCTCTTTGCACCTGGCTACCTCGACAACGCCGGCTTCTCATTGGCCACGAAGGGCACCAAGGCTGAGAACTCATGGGTCAAGACGCTGCCGAATGTGTACTACTACGCGTTCGTCTCGGACGCGACCTTCAGCACGCGTGATCTGCTCTTCCGCCGGATCGCGTTGCCCAACGCATTCGTGATCAACCCACTTGTGAGTCCGCTGGCCACGCTCATGGGCAGTCGTCTCACCAGCAAGCTCGGCTTCTCGGACGAGTGGCTGCCGAACGATGGCTTCGTCAACGTCGCCTCGCAGGACAGCGACGGAGTGAGCAAGATGATCAACTTCTCGGGTCGCTCCGAGCGTGGCGCCTGGGTGCGATTCAGGACACTACGCATGGACCACTTGGGCATGATGGGCGCGAACCCATTGATCCCAGTGTACAGTTTGTACAAGGCCCACGCGGCGCTGCTCTTGGACCTGCCTGGCCACGAGGCACTGACAAAGACCACGCGTGGTCTACGTGGGGCGGCGGACGAGGACGTGGCCGACGCTGGCGTCCACGAGCCCCCCCTATCTGTCGTGCAGCAAGTGCTCGCGGCGCAGGATCCACTCGCGTAAGTTTGGACGCTTCGTTCTTTGTTGTTGTCTGGGTCGTTCTATCTTTGCAATCATTCGAATCTCATTTTTATGGATAATGTTTGTCGAACAATAATTGTTCGATTTTTTAATTTTGACATGCACAGGAAAAAGAGGACGAGCTGAACGATGCAGGGCTTGGTCTGTCTACGCAGCGTTACCGCGCAGATACACGACAAGCGCGACGAAGCCAATGGCTCGGAACGACATGTCGATCGCCACCAGGATCAGAGTATCCTCGAGGGCCGTGGTACTGAGCATGCTGAGGCTGCGCAGCACCCCTTTGCCAGTGCGTGCGGCACAGTTCTCGATGAGCTCATTGCACGCGATCGTGTCGACCTGGTTCCAGGAGACCTTCATGAGTGCCTCGTAGCTGTACTTGACGGGCGAGATGTACTGGATCCAGGCAAAGTAGACTGGCGCGTCGTCCGAGTGGATGAAGGCCCCACCAAACAGCATGAACGGCAGCATCATGAGCAATCGGTGCGATCTCCACACGACGAGCAATGCACGACACCATGTACCCCAAGCCAAGCGAGCAACTGGCAGTGAGTACGACGATCACCAGCATGCGCACGAACAAGTCGAAGCCACCACCAAAACCAATCATGAAGTAGATCGGAGTGACGAAGAGTACTGGGAACAGGGCTTGGACTGGCCACTCACTCACGTTCTTGGATATGTACCACGACAACAAGTTGTAGAGGACGCCCTCGTATTCACGCTTGAGAATCGGCAGCTCGAGTGGCACCGTGAGGAACGCCGCATCGGCTGCGTTGAAGATCAGGTAGGTCACAATGAAGAAGAGTGCTCACCAAAGTTCTGAATACCACGTTGGTTGACGTCTAGGTGAAGGTAGATCGGGCCAACGATCACTGCGATGAACAGCGATTGAAAAATGTTGGCTTGGAATGAGATGGGGTCTCTCGAGAGGCGAAGCATGTTCCGTCGCGCCAGCACGACCATCTGCGTGGAAGCATCCAGACGAGGGATGCCTTCGCCTGCTCCATCATCTCCCAGCGAACTTGTATCGTCAGTATCGGGGAGACTCACCGCATGCTGGCGCTGTCACCACTCAGCCTTCAGCTTTTCAATACGCTCGACACCAGTAATGTCCGTGGCCGTGTCCATCACGACCAGCTGCCGCCTAAAGTAGTCGGTGGGTTGAAGGACGACGAACACTGGTGCCCGACCGACGCAAAGTACTCGACCG
Organism: Pythium chondricola; assembly: GCA_023337575.1. Taxonomy (NCBI): domain Eukaryota; phylum Oomycota; class Peronosporomycetes; order Pythiales; family Pythiaceae; genus Pythium; species Pythium chondricola. The sequence goes on along the minus strand of JAADXF010000346.1, from coordinate 2,054 downwards.
AGTCGGACGCCTCGCCATGGTACACGGGTGCACCGTCCGACAGCAAGTACAGCTTATCAAACAGCGTAAACAGTTCCGACGACTGCTGGTGGATCGTCGCGATCACCGTGCGACCGTCAGGGGTTGCCAAAAAATCTTAACTCAAAATAATAATACAGTATGAGTATTTTCATTTTATAATTTACTATTGAGGCTATCGAAATGTGACCAATACTTTCCTCATAGTATTGACGATTTCATTCAAAATTGTGAGGATAGGCTTTATCGAATCGTTTTGCCGAATCATTTTCGAATCGATTTGATTTGTTTCAGCCAATTAAATTCCTCTATTTCCTTTCACCCTAACCCTAATAGTTCTCCATGAATTTCAAGAAAGATAAACACTATTGCAGCTGTCCCACGGTTTGGCTCGAGCAAATCGATTCGCACTTTATTATATTTGTCCCCCTGTTCGACAAATTTTGGTGAAAAAGACAATAATTCCATCACTTTCTGAGCCACAATCCAACAGGAGGTATGTTTGGGTTGGTGACCAAAAACAAATTCATTGGAAAATGACCAGTAAGTGAATAATTAACTTCTCCAAATCTCGGCCAAATATTAACCCCAGTTACCAACGTCGTAACTTACGACTTTCCATGTTTTTTAAGTCGTAACTTACGACGTAAATGTCGACGACAATAAGAAATGGCTCGAAAGTGATGTCTCAAGACTCAAACCGAGTTTTTTTTAAGTGGAGAGGAATATAAGCTAGAACAGGTTTTTGAGAAAAAACGTAGAGAAGGGCCAGGGGTCGGGTTAGAGAGGAAACAGCTTCCCATCTGTTTCTACCGGCAACCGCGACAACTCGTGTCGAGATTTGCCACGAATGGCGCGGATCGAGAGATCGCCACGTGGGCGAGCAGAAGCGTTGGTGTCGGCGGCACGAAACATCGACTTCAAGCATCTGTGGCGTCAGCTCCGTGCTGCGGGATGGACAGCACGGAAGCCGACAGGGCTTGCGTCCGAGTGGAGCTACGTGAAGCCTGGTGGTATAGGTGCGACTGAAGGAGAGGAAGTGTTTGTCGGTGACCAGGCTGTCCTGATCTATGCGTTGGAGTCCGGGCTCATCGACGATGGCGAGAGCGATCCAGGTGACGAGATCGACGAGGAGACGAAGATTGATGGCGATGATGAAGTCCGGGCGTCGCAGATCGACACAACTGTGACGCTCTCCCAGAACACGGTGAACAGAATGTTCGGCTCCCCAACTGAGAGCGAGGCTCACGACGCGGAAGCCGGTGGTGAGGATCTGTCGCAGTTGGCTGTCGCGCATGCATTTGATCTGTCACAGAGCGTGCTGAACCAGGTAGGAACGCAGTCCGATGTGGCTGATGTTGCAGACGCGCAGCGCTTGTCGGAGGCGTCGGATACTGTCGACAACGACGAGCCTGAGTCAGAACCGAGGCGTTCTCAACGGGTCAAGCGAGACATCAACTTCATCGAGGAGAACGAGAACGAGAGCGACTATGAGAGCCTCATCTCTAGCGATAGTGATGGTGTGGGGTTCGACGATGATGATGCTGACGACATCGAGCGCGAGCACGAGGACAAGGAGGTGGTCGATGATGAGCACGCACCGCTGCTCGACGAGGCGTTTCTGCGCGCGCTTCATGGGTTCGAGGACGACGATCAGCTTCGCAAGCAGGCATTGAAGCGACGAGCAGATGCGTTGCGCGCGATGGCGTGGAGTCCAGTGTCTTCGACGTTTGAGAGTGGTGCTGCGTACCCTGGACTTGTCGAAGAAGAAGCACATCCTGTCCCTGAGCTTCGTTCCGTCGCCCACGACCCACTTCAGATGTTCTTCTTCTTCATGCTGAAGTCGCGCGGGAATCGCTGCGCACGCTCCGCCACTTGCTGGTCGTTGTATCTGTTGTCAGAGTCTGAGATCGCCAGGTCAGACGAGACGGCCAGACGAACCCAGTCGGGATCTGAGCAATCAAGAGAAGCAGGTGAGGTGGCCCGCGACATCAGAGGGAACAGGATGGGTGGGCGACCGAGCAACTGCTCTGTGT
>JAADXF010000345.1:0-22231 GCA_023337575.1 Pythium chondricola | reverse complement strand
CCAAGCTGACGTACTGTAGTCAATTTATCATAGTGTCACACGGTACAGTAGCCAGTGGAAGGGCAGAGTCCCTGTCACAGGACTGGACAGTACAGTGTATCGTACTGTGATTGCGTTCCTCTAATGATAAATCATAGGTATAATAGTACTGTTCCGTCCAGTCGAACGTGATCAGTGAAAAGTTTTCTAACATTTTCGACTCGACATGCTCCCTGGCGACTGCTCATCAGCCCTCTCTCGTAACTATTCGCGTGTCGACGTCTTCTTCTTACGGTTGCTCAGGACCACGCGGCGTTGTTGCTGCGCTGGCTCGGCGGGCGACTTGGGCGTGGCCGCGGCGACAGTAGTGTGGTCCACACGATCAGCGAATGCATGCGCAAAGTCGTCCAAATCGACGGCGCCGACGCCACGTCGGTCCTTCTCGGCGATCCACCGGTGCAGTTCCACATGCGAGAGGGCGACGCCCTGTAGCACACGTCGCAGATCCGCAAAGCTGATCACCCCGTCGCCGTCCGCGTCGTACTTGGCAAACACCTGCCGCAGGGCGGCTGTCGGCGTTGGCGTGGCTGTCTTTGTCTGTGGCGTCTTGGACGGTTGGCGTCGGTGTCGTCGCTTTCGACGAATGGACGACAATGTACCACTCGAACTACGACTGCTACTGCTACTGCTGCTACTGCTACTGCTACTGCTGCTGCTACTGCTGCTGTCGTCGTGTCCGAGTCGCCGTCGATGCTGGTGGTCGCGAGAGTCGTCGCTGGCACTGCTTGAACTGGCGCGACGCACCTCCTTGCTCTCTCGTGAAGACGGTTTATCGTCTCTCGACTTGAACACGACTCGACGCTTTGGCTTGCGCGGTGCTCGCTGTCTCGTGCTCTTGTCGCTGTCACTGGCATCTCGGTCACTGAACGGAGAGTACGCGTCCGAGCCAATCGACTCTCGCTCGTCTTGTTTCCCGGGGCGATGCTGCAGCGCGAGGGCTGACTCCATGTCGATGCTCAGCAGCGTTTGCACCATACTCTCGCGGAGTGGATTCATCGATGCTTGTCGCGGACTCAGTGACGGCGACGGCGAAGGGTGGCGCCCACCGCTATGGACCTGCACTGGCGATACAGGCACGCCAGGGCGCGCGCTGGTGTCACTCCCAGCTTTTTTATGCTGGGACTGCAATAGGAGGCGCTGCACTGTCGGTCGCTTTGTAGCTTCCATCGTCGCAGCGGCGAGTGCTCGCCTCAGGTCGACCGAGGTCAGCGCTGCGAGGTTTGCCACTCGGTGCTGCTTGGTCGGCACCCTGGCCAGCTCATTTTTCACCAACTCTGTGAGCTCCTGTTTGGAGAAGACGCCACGGTGGATGCGCTGAAGAACGTCGACGACCTGAGTGGTCGACGGCAAGGCACCTGGAGCCAGCCGCAGTCGCTCGACCGCACTCTCCATTGCCTGGAGGTGAGCACGAGGTAGTGTGGTCCAGGTACCAGACCCACGCCACACAAAGACGACAGTGCTACGATCACGGGTTGACTCGCACGCTTGCACGAGGCCACTCTGGGTCGCATACACGTGAAGATACTGGGAGAAGGACAACGGCGAGGTGATCGCAGCTTGGGTTGGTGTGGATGAAGTGGCGTTGCACTCGCGTAGTGCGGCCATGACACGGCTAGGATCGAGGAGCTTTTCGTGCTTGGCGGTATTTGCGTGGTGGTCAAAGATGGCTTGTAGCACTGCGACTTCCTCACCAAGACACGAGAGAAGGCGATCGAGTGGGATGCCTGGCTGGTTGTTGGGTGGCTTGGACTGACGTGCGGGTAGAGATGAAGTACGTGTCGTTAGCATCTGTCGCGCTGTCGTTATCAGCTGTTTCACCTGACTTGGCGGGTCGACGGGCACGAATTTCACGCGAGACTCGACGACGGTCGACTTCACAGGAACAGGCTTCTTGAGTGGAGCCTGGACCAGCGTTGAGTATGGTGGCTTGGGTTTCGTCCTCTCTGAAAGGACAGATCCCAGTGGCCAGGCGTCCCAGAAGTCGCGTATACTGTGGGGATCTCTGTCGACAGTTGGCTCAGCTTGCTGGTGCCACTGCACGACATGAGAGGGGATACCTACAGCACTCAGTTCTTCATTGATGACAGCGTGGACGTCGTTTGTGGCTGGGTCGATAGCGAGACAGCATACGAGTTGAACCATACGCTTGGCAGTGGCGCTGAGTCGATGAGACGCTGCCACTACCGTTGCATGCTGGCTGCCAACGTGGTGTTGCTGGAAACGAACCGCTGCGAGGGCACACTGCCTCTCGTGGAGTAGCACACGGTGGTGGAGAATGCAGTTGGTGAGTTCCGTGGTCCACAGTTGACCTGGCAGCGAGTGGCGGAGACCGAGAAGCTGTAGACTGTGCAGTAGAATCTCCAACACCGCAGTGACCTCCAACCGTTGGTTGATCGATGAGTGAAGAGCATCCACATCGACACTCGCCGGATCATCCAACCGAGTGGCTTTGCTGTTGAGAAGCGTTGTGGTCCAGTGATCCACCAGGCCGTTGTTGATGAGCCACCGCACGTCGTCTCGGCCGCAGAGTCGAAGGACAGCAGCCCACAGTCGTGTCTTGAGGTGTAGGACGTGTGAGACGCTGCTACTTTCGCCTGTGACGCTCCCACATAGCGCCGTTGCGTCGGTCTCCATCAGCGTGAGTACTGCGGGTAGGCCCACACACTCCAGCATCACCACTTTCGCTCGCTTCTCATCGTGGAGGCAAACCAATCCGACCATCAACTCGAGTGTCATCCTCACAAGCGATGTGCTCGCACGACTTGATGGCTCCGGTGCCTTGTTGATTCGTGACAGCAGCATCGAGAATACCGACTCCACTCTATCGCCCTCCATCTCCATTAGTCTTGGCAGTGTTGCTTCGTCTCGGTAGGACACGGTGCTCACTATATGGAGCAGCTGGAGTCCCTGTGTCACCACTGCCTCATGCTTTGACGGATCTCCTGTTGTCGCATCCCAACTCATCTCCACCCAGGTCCACACCGTCAAACAGATCGTGCGCACCGCACTCGGCAATTCCCAAGTCACATTGAGAGTCAGCAGGGTCTGAATCACTGACGCCGAGTACTCCACGGCCGCTGCCTTTTCAGCCAGTGTGCCATCGCACTCGTCAACGTCACGTACGACACTCAACGCGTGGTGGACGTGGCCAAAATCACGCGCAAGTACAAGCTCCACAGTTGGCCACTTGGCGCCTTGATCGACGAATGCTTCTTCCACCAGCTTCCTGAACGATGGCGAGGTTCGCCGCAAGTACGCCAGCAGGACCACGTTCCTTGCTCCACAGCACAGCACCAGGTCCTTGAGCAGTCGTTCAAAGGGTGACACATGTGTTGAACCGTGGACTGTCGAAGTCGAATGGAACACTTGCCATCGACGCATTGACGGAGAGTCCTGGTTTATCCACGACATCTCGACGACGCGAACGAATGCGAGTGACTGTGCCTTTGTTTGCGCGACGATGAAGGAGCCGAGCCCAGTGGTAATCCAGTGGCGGGTACTGGCGTCGCCAGCGTAGAGGCAATTGGCGAGGAACGCCAGTGCCGTGGAGAGCAGAGCCACTGGATTAGCCGTCTTGGTGGCGACACTATAGCGACTGTTGTTGACGGCAGCGGCGACGCCCGTCTCGCCAAGAACCTTGAGCAGACGCACTTGGTGAGAGAGCAGTCGCGTGATGTCGATAAAGAGCTGCTGGCGGCTGCAGAGAGCAAGTGCGAGACGGTAGGCAGGCGACGTTGTGCTGAAACAGCGACGCTCGAGTGGTTTGTCAGTCGGAGGAGGCCGGAGGATGCGAGTGTAGGTCTCCAAGATAGACAGCGAAGCGTAGACGATGCGAGAGTCCGGATCTCGTACCAGATCCTGCAGAGTGGACGCCATGTCCAGTGATAACCATGCCATCGCAATGGTGTCGTGGGTAATGGCGAGTGGAGGAGCCGATAAACGGTCCAAATGCTTGGCTGCGAGTGACGCTTGGAGTGCAGCGAGTCGGTACTTTGGCGCAGCAGCGACCGCGACACTAGAGGAGTTGAACCGCAGCTCGAGCGTGTCGTACACGCTGCGAAGCATCGACAGAGATACCTCGATTCCGTGGCGTGGCTGGCTTGGTAGAGTGTGAAGCGATCGACTGGTAGCAAGTGACACGCCACTTGGCCGCTGCCGCCACCACAACGCGATCGGCGTGGAGCGTGACGTCCTCTTGACTGGACGGTCGGATGCTTCTAACGGGACCGTGGCATCGACTGTCGTCACGATCGAAGCGAGGAACTGATGCAGTAGAGGGTATCGAGGGTTGCTGTGGTTGGTGCTGTCGCCGAGAAGCTCTCGGAGTGTGGACTCGCACAATCGCCACAGTGCTGCGTTGATGGGTTGTGGACGAACCGGTATCAGAGCGGAGACAGGCGGAGCACCACACAGGATGCACACGCCCCACACCACGTCGCAGACATAATCTTGGAGGGTGTGATCACCGATCAGGCTCGCAAGACTCACCTGCGTCTCCACCGTATGCATGATATCAGTGAGCACGTGGAGTGCTTGGTGGATAACTCGGTTCGCTGCGTGGCGTTGGCTTGACTGGATGCAAGTCTCGAACGTGTGGATGGCTCGCACCACACCCATTTCTAGCACAGATCGAGTCGTCAGTGCACGTAGAATCGACTGACGGACATCCCGAGTCCAAGACGAATCGTCTTGAAGTTCTAGCAGCCTCGTCGAGGTCACTCGCAACGAATCGAGGGCAGCGTCCACCACAGTGGCAGCCGTCAGTGCGTCCACGTTGCACTCGGCTAGCGTGGCCAGTGGACGAAGCATCTCATCCTCCACCACGGTCTGGATCTCCACGATCATTGCCAGTTCCGCCGCTCGGTCTAGTGGAGCCTCCTCCGCGATACCAGCCATTGTCAACGTCCACAGCGTCCCCACCGTGTCTGGTCGACTGGACTCGCATGGGTGAAGCGCCAACAAAGCCGATGCAACCACCGCCACCACACCGGCGTCTGCTGATCCAGTCACCTCTTCCAGCTCCTTGCACAAATCGACCGCGGACATGAGTCTTGACAGACGACCCCCGTGGTCGGTAACACCGTGGCGACTCCACACGTCCACCAGCTCAGTGTGAACTTGCTTGAGCGTCGCGTAATCGTTGCTCTGTCTCACTGGCTCATCGTGATGTCCATCGAACGCTCTGATCAGCTGCAGCACGAAGGCGCCAACCACACGCACATTGGTCCCGTGTGCTCGCTCCTGGCTCAGCGATAGCCGAGCCAAGCGCACACTCTTACCGTCAGGCGACACGATGACATCATCTACACCAAGCAATTCAAGCACCAGTCCGTCTTCGTCTAGCACTGCGACACTCAACATCACTTGGCGACACCAGAATGCGACCAGCGGCTGCCAGTGTGAGAGTGACACGTGATGCTGTGAGGAGCGAAGATGGTTGATGCAGTGAGCGATGGATTGCCATCCTTGGATCGACTCGCACACGATCGTCCGCAAGTCACTTGGACAAGAGACTGGGATGCGGTCCGAGTTGATGATCGCAGCGTCGAATCCTGATACAATCACCGGAAGGAAGAGCTCACGCGTCTTCCACTTGTGGACATGGCGGTAGAACGCCGTCTCTTGTTGGTACTGTCGTGCTGTGTCAGCGCCACAGACGACGACACTCAACGGGATCCGTTTCGGGCCAGGTCCTGGGCATACGCTGCTGAAGGCGTCCACGACTAGTCGCCTCGTGACTTGACGGCAAGAGATTGGAATGCTGACAGTGACGGAGTCGATGGTCGGCGCGACCTCAGGAAGTGCTGTCTTGAGGAGACACCGCAGCTCCCGCACTGCGGCAGGACCGACGAGGCTGGTGAGTGGCGGGGCATTCGACACGTGTGTTTCAATCGACTGGAGCCGACTGTCGAGAGTGCTCAATCGCGTGGCCAGGCGTCGCTGGAGAAGAAGATGCGCATAGAGTGTCTCGGTCGACTGGAGCGATTCCGTCGTGGCTGGCTTGATGCCATGCAATTGCTCCTCCAGGACGTGAATCGATTGTTCCAATCGCGTGGTGATGTCACTGGCCTGGAGAATGAACTCGACTGCAAGTCGTGGGTGGATGAACGTCAGCAGACGATGGTAGTCGCTATCGCTGTCACATTGGACACGAGGCTTGCGTGCGTCTTCGCTAGCCGTATCTTGGTCGCGAGCGAATGAAATGAACTGCTGACGAATGAGACACGGTAGGTCTGTGTGGCTGCTACGTGAGAGCACACCCAGCTCTTCCACGACTCTCGACAGCACGTCAAATGACAGGAAGTCACGACGCCAGCGACGAATCGCGAGAACGACTTGGTCCACGGCCACGAGATCGCTGTGTTGGCGAGGCGACTCTTGTTCGAATAGACTTCGCAGACGGTGTACCCAGGGAGTGAGGGTGGCATCAAACTTGTCACTGGAACGCAGCTTCTCGAGCAGATCATCGACAGGTACTGGGTCCCTTTGTCCACGGAACAGATCCTCAACAGTCCACGCCTCGACGGGATCTCTTGGTCCTCGGCGCAACGCTGCCCACGTCGCATTGACTGCCTGAAGACAGTGGAGCAATGTCTCCGCGAGACGTTGCTTATCGTCACGGCTAGGCTCACTGGTGAACTGCTGGCCCAGCGTCGTTTTCATCTGCTCCACGCAGTGAGTGATGTGTTTCATGGCTTGCGTATCCGCTGTTGATCTCATCGACGAGCCCTTCTGCTGTTGAATACGATGTGCCTCCAGTTGCAGCACGTGTTGTCGCTTTACAAGCTGGACATCCAGTGTAGGTGGAGATCGGCTGCAACTCCAGACTTGCAGAGTTGCCTGGCTCTTTCCCTTGTCACTAGAGCGCCCGACAATGCCGAGAGTGAAGACATCCGTGCCTGGTACTTTGAGCGAGACCTTGTTCTCTGGTGGTACCAGCTCACACTCACTCGAGTCACCTGGACCATAGTAGCACCGCCAAGAGATGACGAGGTTGTCACTGTACCCGTCCAGGTGCTTCTTCATCTCTTTCTGTGTCTTCAGTAGCAAGTGTCGGTCAATGATATCACCGAGGAGCTCCTTCATACTCTTCTGGGCAAAGAAACCGTCGCGACGGTACTCGATAGCCAGCAATATCACACGTAGAACTCGTTCAGGCTGCAGGAACACACGGTCTTCACGTGGCGTGCTGCCACGCTGCGATGGATTGGTCCAAGTGACCAAGTCGGTGGTGAACGCGTCCACGACGGGAACATCGACGACGCTTCCATTCGCGAGGAGGTACAACGCAAGGCGAACGCAGCTCTTGGCCGTGAGCTGGCCGTCCCAGCGTTCGAGCAGCTTCTCGTCTTCATCCGAGACTTGAATTCTTGATCGTGACGCGGTATGGAAAGGAGACCACGGCCCTTGACTTCCAAACGTGAGAAGCTGTTGCACGGTCATTTTGGTCTGCTGCGTCGTAGCTGGTGTGAGGTGGCCTGCCGCCCAGGCTGTGTCATCGACACACCAGACCGCGATCGTTCCATTCGTGAATGCACCCACCACAGCGTTGTTCAACGTGGCGATCGCCATGACGGACACCACTGTCGCGGTAGTACTGGAACGCTGATTCGATGGCGCAACTGTGCACACCAGGGTCTTCTTCTTGCCGTCATCAGCTAGCTTGACCACGTGCACGATCGCTGCCTGAGTGGACGCCACACAGATCGTGCTGGACTCGCCACGCATTGGAGTAAAGAGCATGCGCTGGTCAGTCAGGTAGGCAAAGGCGTCAATGTATGTGATGACGCTGCCAGTGTCTCCCGCCACCAGCCACACGACACCTCTTGACTTGCCTATCAAAGTGTATGCGATGACACCGCTGCCACACACGAGGAACGACTCGATCTGGCCTCCCGAAGAGACGCTTGTGTTGCCACTGGAGCTATCACGCTTGAGTGTGACTGACATGTGCATTGGCCGAACGCGTCGCAGAGGTCGAATTGCACCAAGCGTCGAGTCGACGTGGTAGACCATGAGGCCGCCATCGCTCACCATCGTGGCGTTGACGAAGAGACACGAGTCGTGGCAGGCCAACCAAAGCAGCGTGCGTTGATCGCTCGTCGACTCAAGGAAGCTGGTGAGTGAAGCCTCCACTTTGTGCTGCGCGACTTGGCTCCACGCGGGATCACGACTGGCTTTCATGACGACTGACGTGTACTCGTCCATGAATGATCGGTGGGTATCTGGCTTGGCCGTTGAAGATGTGCTTGGCGACAGTGGAGGCATCAATACGATGCAGTGGTTCACACACTCGCTGCTTCGTCGACTTGTTTTGCGTCTCCATATTTCCAGTGATCCATCGATGAACAGCACGAAGATGCCGGCTTCTGGCGTCTCGCTCACGACCACGGCAGCGACACAGCGCGTGGCTTCGTTTCCAGTCAGCGGCGTCCTTCGAGTAAATAGATCCAGGATCGCGAGTGGCGAGTCGTGTCGAATGCAGTACGCAATCTCTGGCCACGCTACCCATGGTTGCTGTAGTACCTTGGGTACACGTTGCAGCAGCTGATGGACAGCGCTGCGGTCGCGCGTCTCGTTCTCCGAGTTTTCCATTAACAGCAACTGGCTTGCGGCACGCTTGGTCAGGTCGTCGACTGGTACAACGTGGAAGACACCGTTCTCGTCAAGTCGATTGGACCGCATCGCGTGAAATTGTGGCCACAGGAGCGCGAGTGCGAGTGCCTGCTCTGCGCTATCGTTGGCAGCATCGATGTCGTCGTCGTTGAGGTGAATCCCGAGCCACTGAAGGAAGTCACGCCACGAAGCAATGCTGTCTTTGCTTGGTTGTGAGGCTGGCTGCAGCGGTCGATACATCGCAATCGCTGGGATGCGACGCAACACGGAGTGTAGCCGATGCCAGGAAACACCACTTCCACTGCCTTCGTTGCCATACTCGAGTACAAGCCCCTCCCAGACAGCTCGCAGCTTGTCGTGACCGACACAGTCGTACACGACGAATGCGTCTGAGGCAGGCCTGGCAGAGCTGTACGCAACCATAACCTCGTGCGAGTTTCCGCCGACGATTGTTAAATTGCTCGATGGGTGGTGGATTTCACACAGCGGCGCCAACATCGTAGTAGCATGAGGACGGGTCTTGTCACTACGCATTGGTCGGACTGGTGTGCGCAGTCCTTCACCAAGACTGTTGAGGATTCGATCGATGATATCAGAGACGATGTCGCTTCGGACCCACGCCTGCGACAATGGGTCCACGCCATCAGCACGCCAGGATTGTAGTAGTATCAGGTATGGGCGCACTCACCTCGACGCTTGGTATACGAATGGCCTTCTCGATCGCACTGGCTGGAAGGATAAAGACAAGATCCCTGGTGTAGTGAGGGAATTGCAGTGGGCTGTGGAGTTGGACCCTCGTCATGGACGGGAAGGTGGTCGAGTCCACGAGCACCACCACTCGCTCCTCGGTCAGGTCGCGACACTCTGTCCCGACACGCACGAGCGCTCCACTCTGCACGTGGGCATTGGTGGAACGGAGCACCAAGCATTGGCTGCCAGCGTCACTGTCCATGGCCAGCGATGTCTCATGGAGGCTAGGAGTCTACAATGACATAAATGGATCAGCACAGTGTGAACGAGTATGCAGAGAATATGACAGTGGGTACGGTACTATACGGTGGATGAGATCGGGGCGGAAGGTCTACGTTGCGTGGTCTTGGCTTGTCGCTGTGCTTGATTCGTAGGCGTGGTCGGCTTGCTGCCACTTCTGCCTCGTGTTCCACTTCCCATACCTCGCTGGACCAATCGCTGTGGAATCACCTGCTTGGTTGCCTCAACCGGCTCATGCTTTCGTGGCGAGAACGATGCCAGAATCTCAGCTTCGATGGAGGCATGCGCTTGTGTCAACGCGTGGGTTCTGTCTCCATGGACCTGGCTGCTCTTGGGCCTTGCCTTGGGAGTCATGGGTGCTGACTTGATGCCAACCTGGCGACGCCCTTGCGTCTTGGCAACAAGTTCGAGTTGCTTCTCCAAATGGGCGCTCTTGCGCAGCGCTTCCTCTCTAGCCAGGTCCGCGGCGAGTGCTTTGCGCTTGTAGTATTCAACAGCATTGGTGCCTTGAGCTTCCAGACGATCAGCGGATCCGTCCTCTTCTTGGAAGCCACTCGCGATCAGCTTGTCCACAATCTTGAGTGCCTGGCAGCCGACGTCCAGTTCCAGCTTTCGCGCAATGACTTGAGTCCGCGAGACGTCGTCAGGTAGGAGCAACGTGCCGCGGTCTGTCTCGCGGAAACCCAGCGCCAGGAAGAGTGAAACGCCGTGTTGGACGGACGCGACTACGCTGGTGAATGTCGGCGTCGACGTCTTGATCTGTCGGTACCTCACTTCGTTCTGTGCGTTCTTGAGGATGTTGTCGAGACACAGCGATGCCAACTCGATTAACTTGACCCAGCTTGCAATCGGCCGCATCTCCGCGAGTGCTCGTGCGACTGCACCGACATCGCTGACCGCAGGGAAGAGGAGGATCCTGGCATGGCCGGCGAGAATCGCTACGATCAGTTGCAGTCTTGAGAGTGTCTGCTGGTGCAGTGGTAGCGTGCTTGTCGCGTCCTTTGCTTGCGAGGTCTTGAACCGAACCTGCTGACCGGTGGTAGCGTAGGACGGTCGTAGCACGAATGCGATCTCCGTTGCAGGTGACGGCTCACGGAAGCCAGCGGCGTGAAGGATGTCTTTGACAACCGGTATCCGACTAGCGTTCATCGACAGTGGAGATTTGGTGGCGATCTCTCTCACAGCGACACTGTCTGGCTGGTCGATTACTCTCATGATACAGCTGATGACTTGGTCTAGAGCTGCGATCACTTCCACCGGTGGTACCGTCAAGCGCAGTCGGCCGACCATGGTTGAAAGTTGCTCGCTCAGGGTCATCCGTTCGAAAGGAACAAATGCCCCAGCGTTGAGTGGATCAAACGAGTGATCCAGTGCTGGTCCCAGTGCGCCCACAAAGTCGGCCAGGTCGACGCGATCGTCCTTGTTCAAGTCGAACGCCTCAAACATCGCCCATCCTGCTGGTGTGGACAGCATCGCCACGGCGTGTGCAAAGTCGTTTGCGGTCAAGTACCCTTGTGCACGACTATCAAGTGCATCGAACACTGCTTTCATCATCTGCAGCTGCGCCTTCTGTGCTGTTGACTTGTTGAAGATCTCCGTCGCGTTGTGACCGTACGGGTACATCCGATCCCCACTCACACATGTTCTTCGCGTGGCCGCACCACCTACTGACTGTCCGAGTGTTTGTACGAGGTAGTCCATGTCGTCCTGCAGCAAGCTGTCGATCTCTTGCCTTCGCCGCCACAAGAACCACTCCATTTGCTGGGACACAGTGGAGAAGGCGAAGTTGGCGAGGCTGGCAGTCGCTTCTCCGCTCGTCTCCTTGGTATTCAACCCCGTGCCACGCAGTACAAACACGTTGCCTTGCGACGACGCCACGAGATCGTAGCCGATCGACGCCATCAAGTCGATGGCACCCGGCAGGTAGCCGATCTGACGCTGGTACGTTTTGTTGGACTCACGAATGCGCCAGCAGCGCGAGTCCTTCGGGTTCTTGAGCACGTTGTCAATGTAAACAGCGAGGTGGCGCAGCACTTGCTCGCATTCGTCCAGAGACATTGGACGCTCTGCGGTCGATCGCTGGAGGATCGACACGACACTCTCAACGCCGTCCATCACCGACAGCTCAGCGTCAAGCTCGGCGCACTTGTCTCGCAGTGTGTCCAGCGTTTGCTTGGTGAGACAGCTCGCCTTCTTGCCATCCAGTGTGCGTGCTCCACGCAACTCGTAGTGGCTCTTGCCGTATTCCACAAAGCCCACTGCCTCGAGCAGATTCGTGGCGCCATCCACCCGGCCGATCTTGTGCTGGAACGCCGCACTGTCGCAGCGCAGTCGCCAATAGTCCGAGTTGTTTGGGAACCGCAGGACGTTGAGACACATACTGCGCACAAGCGTGATGATGCGACGTACCTCGGCGGCGTCCGTACGCAGTCGCATTTTCTCAATCGCGTTCGCGACTGTCGGTGCCGAAGTAAGCTCGTCGATGGCGAACCCGCACGTGGCAAAGAGCTCCACGAGAGACACGGACGCCGTGCGCTTTTTGAGCGCGAGCACAGCCTGTTCGAGAATGGACGCGTCGCTCGTGACCTTGGACACAAACATGTCGAGTTTCGAAGTAGGCATCGTGGCGGGCTCGTCCTCAACCAACGATTCAAACACTTCGCGGAACCGCATGATGAGATCCACTTGCGCCGGCGTTCGACCAACACACAGTCGACGAATGAGGTCGCCATGACGACCGCAGCACACGTCGCCATTAGAGAAGAGGCACGACGCGACGAATGCCAGTGGCCGCAGTTCGAGCTGCTCTGTCCACGCTGGCGGCTTACTGGACTCGGCTGACCCATAGAGCTGGTAGTAGCAGCAGAGGAACTCTGGGAGGTGGAGCGTGTGGTGAGGCAGCAGGTGCATTTGGCTCAGGTACACGTCCAGTGGCTTGGCCGGCACGGCGCTCTTGGTGACCTGGTCGAAGATCATTGCGAGGTCGCGTACACGCACCTGCGCTGGATACAAGCGCGCAATTGCGCTGTCGTGGAAGCTACGCTGTAGCAACTCAAACACGCGAAAGCCCAGCTTCTGCTGCCATAGTTCAAGCTGTTTCTTGGTCTCGTGGTGGCTGGCGAAGCGAGCGTCGAGCGCGTTGGCGACGTTTTGCGTGATCCGCTCTTTGCTTTGGTGGTGCTTCGCAACGGCGAACGCGAGCCAAAACATGTCGATGTCAAACTTGGAGTGGACACGCAGCGAGTCCTGGTTCTCAAACCAGTCCGAGAGGAAGCGTCTGACTCCACTCACGGATGACGTTGTTGAGATGGAAGGAGATGAGCCAGGTGTGGCCGCAATCTGCTGTTCCACGAGCTCAATGAGCTTGGAGCGAGAGATGCGGCCAGTGTATTCTGCGTCACGCTCGGCAAAGAGAGACTGATACTTGGCGAGTAGTTTAGGCTCGAACAAGCGGTGCAGCACCTACAGCATACGACACACACGACTTAGATGGAGAATTCACCATGTCAGATGGCCCCAGTGGCTGCATGGTACCTTTGCAATCGCACTGCCTGGTCTTGCTCGCTTCTTCAACTTTCGCCTCTCGTGCTTGGTCGATCGAGACGATCTGTCGGACCGCTTGCCCTCGTCCTCGCTGTTGGACGCGTCGCTCGCACTGGATTCGCTGCTGCTACTACTGCTACTGCTCGTGTCATTTGTTCTATTGCTGCTGAACATGCGGACGCGAGGCTTCTTCTTCATCGCTCTCTCCTCGTACAGCTGCAGCCATCGATGTGAGTCCACAGTCAACTAGCACCTGTCGGAAACAGGTAGGCAACTTACACTAAGCGCGAGCTGTTCCAGCAGAAACACCACGTCCGTCTCAGATAGATCCCGCTCGTACCGACGCGGACTGCCTGCGATTGCTCCCTTCGTCGACTCGACCTCTCGCGGCTTGATCGCCTCCTCAGGCACGTCTTCCGCCATCTCACCACTTCGGTACTTGATCGAGTATCGCCCCTGGTCCGTCAGTGCCAACACCACCGCATTTTCCCACTGATCTGTCATCTTGGCACGAGCTAGCTTGGAGCTTCTGTGCCAGCATGCGACGACAGGCTGATCCCTCTTAAAAGTCCCGAGCACCTTGGCATGTGCCTTGCTTGCCTTGCCTTCCTCTTCAGAGTTGTCTTCGTCCGAACATAGCAGCAAAGTGTCGACTGCGATCCGCTTGGCGACATCGCCATCCCTGTAACGAATGTCGCAGGATCCGCCTGAGCGCAGTTTCTTCACGTGGCCGATGCGGCGAGACCTGGAGTCAGTAGCCTTGCGCATCGTCACACGACTGCCCTTGATGATCGTTGGCTTCTTCGTCGTCTTTTTCTTCTTCTTTGAGCTGCCACTATCACTGGAAGACTCGGACGATGAAGAGTCTTGGTGCTTGGGTTTCTTTGGCTTTGGCTTGCCATGATCATCGTCTGACTCGTCTGACTCCTTTGCCTTGCTCTTATTCGACTTGGCCTTGCCGTCACCCTTGCTCCTCACTCGATCTCGTGGCACCTCTCGCTCTTCAGTGCTGTCTTCATACTCGACATCCACAGATCCATCGCGATGGACTCGCACAATCTCACACCGCTTGTACCGACCTCGACCCTTGTAGTCAGCTTCCACATCGTCCCCCTTTTTCAGCTTGCGATCTTTTAGCGAGTCGCTGTCGTCGTCGTGTTCCGTCGAGGGCGTCTTCTTCGTCTTCTCAAGCGTTTTGACTTTTTCCGGTTTGACTCGCTCCTCTTCGTCTCCATCGTCGTACTTGATGTCCATTGTGCCGTCCGATCGCACGCGCTTGACTGTTCCATTGAACCACTTGCTTCCGTTCTTGTACCTCACACTGACGGCATCGCCCACGTCAAATTTCGGGGTCTTCTCTTCTTCTTCTTCTTCTTCCGTCTCAGACTCCGTCACTAGATCTCCACGCTCAAGGTACGTCGCCTTCTCGTCGTCATCGAACAACACGTCAAATGTTCCGTCGCTTCGAACACGACTGATCTCGCCGCGCACCAGGCGCCCTTTGCTCTTGCTGTGCTTAGCTCGCACACGGTCTCCTATCTTCAGACTCTGGTCTTTCTTTCCCTTCTTGTCATCGACATGCTCGCGCTGGATCTTATTGGCAATGACCCGCGTCTCCAGGTCTTCGTCCTCGTACTCAATGTCGTAGGTACCGTTGGCTCGAACACGTGTGATCTTACCCTTGTACATCTTCTTCCCACCCTTGTACGCAGCCGTCACTGCGTCGCCTACCTTGAGCTCGTCACTCGCAGCATCCCCTTCGATCATCTCCCTCGCGACGCGGAGCTCCGTTTCTCCATCATCGTACCTGATGTCGTAACTGCCGTCGGTCCTCACTCGCGTGACCACACCTGTGTAGAGTTTCTTGCCGCCTTTGCACCGCGCCTTCACCTGATCGCCCTCCTGCAGCTCCCGATCTTGCGTCGTAGTCTTCTTCGATGGTGAGGACGCCTCGGTAGCCTCAATTTTGGTGCTATCCACTCCTGTCTCAACATCACCGTCTTCGTACTTGACGTCATACGTGCCATCCGATCTCACACGCTTGATACGCCCGGCATACCACTTGATCCCCTTCTTGTACCGTGCCCGTACTGCATCGCCCACTTCAAACTTATGCTTCGTTTTCTTGTTGCTGGTTTGTTTGTCGTGTTCTTCATCGTGTTCGTCGTCAGAAGTCTGGATGTACTCGCGCGCCACCAATGTTTCCACGTCTCCGTCCTCGTACTTGATGTCGTAGGTGCCATCGCTGCGTATACGCTTGATGGTGCCGCGATAGAGTTTGATACCCGTCTTGTACCGTGCCTTGACAACGTCGCCGACCTCCAACGCCCTGACTTTCGCTGTTACCTTCTTTGAGGGAGACTTGGGCTTGGTAACAGCCTCAATGTATGCAGCTTCCACTCGCCGTTCCACGTCCCCATCTTCGTACTGGACGTCGAACGTGCCATCGGCTCTCACGCGAGTGATCGTCCCGGGAAACATCTTGCTACCCTTCTTATACCTGGCTTTGACAGCGCCCCCCACCTGCAGACCAGCAGCAGACTCAGGCTCTCCTTCGTCGCGATCTTCACGTTCCAATCGATCCATTGTGACGCGTGTCTCCGTCTCTCCATCGTCGTACTTGACGTCGTACGTGTCCTCACTTGCGTGGCACTTGGTGATTCGCCCAGTGGACGTCCTAGACCCACGCTTGGCCTTGACAGTGACGCGGTCGCCGATCTCCAATGACACGCTGCTGCTCACTTCTGCCTTCTCGATATACTTGGACTCGACACTCGTTTCGACGTCACCGTCCTCGTACTTGATATCGTAGGTTCCGTCGCTTCGCACCCGCTGAATCTTGCCAGAAAAGAGCTTGGCGCCACGCTTGTACCGAGCTTTGACACGGTCGCCCACACTCAGCTCCAAGGTGGCGGCCATCTTCTTGGGGGATGACGCTTTACTTGATTCCTCTGATGCCTCCATGTACTCTGCGTCGACGCGAGTCTCGACGTCGCCGGCCTCGTATTCAATGTCGTATGTGCCGTCACTGTGCGCTCGCTTGATGCGACCAATGTAGAGCTTTTTGCCTCGCTTGTACCGTGCTCGCACAGTGTCCCCCACTCGATACTTGGTCCCCTTGTTCGCCTCGCGTTCATCCTCATTCTCAACCAGGAACTCAATGTACTTGGTATCGACCTTCTTCTCTGAATCGCCATCTTCGTACCGGATATCATAGGTCCCATCAGAATGCATCTTGGCAATCGTCCCGTTAACGTACTTGGCACTGCGATTGTATCGCGCCTTCACCTTGTCGCCGACACGAGGCGACGCCTGCTGTTTCTGCTGCTGCTGCTTGGACGAACTCTTGAGTGGCGACAGTGGACGTGACGCACGAGTTTCAGTCTCTTCAGCTTCAATGTTATCCGCCTTTACCCTCTTTTCCACGTCGCCGTCGTCGTACCGTAGATCGTACGTTCCGTCCGAATGAATCTTGGTAACCTTGGCCGGGAAGAACTTGGTGCCACCTTTGTACCTCGCTCGCACCGCGTTGCCCACCTGGAACTTGCGGAGTTTGGCTTGAATTTGCTCTCCATCGTCATCATCCGTCTCGGCGTTTTCGATGTAGCTCACGTCCACTCTTGTTTCCACATCGCCATCTTCGTACTTGATATCAAACGAGCCGTCGACATGGGCCTTGGTGATCCTGCCATTGAAATACTTGGCGCCCCTCTTGTACCTGGCTCGCACGCGGTCGCCTACATCGAATCGCACACGTGATTTCGATGCAGTAGACTTTTTAAGTGAAGGTGATGCTTGCGTGAGAGCCTTCTCTTCTTGGGCATCCGCCTGAATGTACGTGGCGTCCACGCGTGTTTCCGCATCGCCGTCATCGTATCGCACGTCGTACGTGTCGTCATCGTGCACCTTTGTGATCTTGCCGCCAAACAGCTTGGATCCTTTCTTGTACCTGGCTTTGACGCGATCACCAACAGCAAAAAGTGAACTCTTGGTCTGTGATGTCGACGCTTTCACAGGGGACAGCCGCTCGCCGCCTTCCTTTGGTTCAATGTACTGTGCATCCACCTGCGTCGCTGTGTCGCCGTCGGCGTACTTGATATCGAAGGTGCCGTCGCTGCGCACGCGCATGATCGTACCATCGTACCATTTGGTGCCCCTCTTGTATCGTGCTCGCACGGAATCGCCGACGTCAAAGCGCATCCTGCTCCCCTTCTGGCGCATCGGAGACAGTCGCGGCTCACCCGAGGCGCTGGTGGACGATGACGTGGACGGGGGCAGCGCGAGCGCGGCGGAAGCGAGTCGAATGGGCGACTTGGTGTCGCTGGCCGCGTCGCTTTTGGTCGCCTCTTTGACATCGTCAAGGGGCACGTTCTTCTTGAGCGTGCCGTCGTTGAGCTTGATCACACAGGTCTGCGATGACTCGCGGATCTGGATGAGCGTGCCGACGTCGCTGGTGTCGATGATGCGCACGAGCATCCCCGCCGCGAGCCGCGGCATCGTGGCTGCGCTTGGTTGGGGTGTCGTTTTTAATTTACGTGAAGGAGAGACCGTGTGAACAGTCATACTGATTTAGGAGAGGAAATCGACATGACCATCACTCTGGTGGAAACTTCAAGGTGAAGTCGTCTTTTAATTGTCTTATTATAGTACAAAGTACGTCCGGATTTTCTTGGCGTACCCGTGGATGGAAAGCAGCGTGTGGTACTCGACTTTGAAGCCGTGGCCGGGCGTGTCCTTGTTCATGCGTGCCCACGTGGCTTCGCTGATGTGGATGCGCCCAGGCACGCCGCTGCTCTCGAGACTGTGTGCGATCGTGACGGTCTCCCCAAACAAGTGGTAGCGAGGGTCTTTCCGGCCGACGACACCAGCCAGCACCGGTCCAGAGTGGATGCCGATGCGGATATTGAGGTCTGGGACACCGCAGTTCCGTCGCAGGTTTGGCAGGATGGCGAACATCTCGGTCGCTGCCGTGACGACCGCGAGCGCATTGTTGTGGCTCACGATGGGACACCCGCCCACGACAAAGTACGCGTCCCCGATGACCTCGACCTTGTACAGGGTCTCCTTCTCGGCGATGGTATCAAATCGCGTGTACATGTCGTTGAGGAACTGGACCAATTCCATCGCCGAGACCTTGGACGAGTAGGCGGTGAAATTGACCATGTCGGTGAACAGCACTGTGACGTTGTCAAAAAAGTCGGCGATGGTGGCCTCGGGATCTTCCTTCAGCTTGTAGACGATGGTCTCCGGCAGTAAATTCTGAAGCAGCTTGGTGATGCGCGCCTCTTCTTCCACGAGTTTCTGCTTCTGCGAGTTGAGCGTGATCTCTCGGTAGTGGTTGATACGCTGCTTGAACTCGGAGTTGAACACGACCCACGCCTGCCCGCCAAAAAAGATGAAGATGTACAGCGCGTTGCGACCCACACGCAGCTGGTCCGTGTCCGAGTTCCAGCCAAACTCTGGCGCGATGACCAGGTTCGTGAGCAAATACAGTGCGAGAATCATGAACCCGTTGAACACGCGCAGTAAGAACGACACGTTGGCAAAGTAGCACTGGTAGAGCGCGATGACGCTCATGTACGCGTGGCCGAGTGAGTTGGCCGCGATGCTTTCTGCGGTGAGCGTGAGCGCGATCACCAGCACGATCAGTATCGACGTGCTCTGCTCCCAGTCGAGGAAGGCGGGCGAGAAGGTGTACAGCAAGTACAGGATGCCCAGTGGGTACATGACGCAGAAGTTGAGCACGAAGATCAAGTAGCTCTCGACGAACGACCGATCGGACGTGAGGCGCATGATCTGGTACATGGTCATGAACGGCTTGAGGATGAGGAACACCAGCACGGATAGTCGAAAAAATCGAAGCCAGCGACCTCGGTTCTCCAGTCGGTAGCTCTCTTCGAACTCGTAGGCTTCCACAGATAATGCTCCGCGTGGGTCAGACCGGCCATGAATGCGAAAGAGGACCTCGAATCGCGTGAGTCCCTTGGGCAGCTTCATGATCTCGGTGCTTGAACCAGTATCACCTCCACTGCCACGGATCTCTTCGGCTTCTTCCACAATGTCAAAGATATTCTCCCGCACGATTGAACGCTGCTGGATCGAGACGTGGCAAATGCTGTTGCGGCGGATCTGAGAGATGGTTTGGCGCCGCTGCTCATGAGACAGAACGATCGGTGTTCGAGATGACTGAGTCGCCGCTGAGGTTGTTGCGATCGTCGCAGTCACGAGCTCGTTCGCCTTCTTCAGCGTCATGTGCCGCATCATCGACATGGACCCGTCCATGTTGATCGGTTGCTGGGGTGTTGCACTGGCCAAGAGGTCTGCAAGGGAGTTCTGCTTCTGGAGCAAGCCGTTGTTTGGGTTGCCGCTATTCTGGCGCCGATTATGTCGAAGGATTGTGACAAGAGGCGCGTGGCTCGAACTGCCCGAGCGCGCGGATGAGTTCAAAGCATTGGGACCTTCTGGGATGGCTTCGACAGCATGAACGTGTGTCAGTGGAGGCCCCAGCGGCTTTGGTGGGGAAGCAGTGGGGCTTGCCACGTTCGCGGATGTTGAGCCGGCAGCCACTGCTGGTGGTGACACGAGGAAATTACCTCGTCCTTTGAGGAAGTACGTGTTCAACTCGCCGCGGCCCTTGACAAACACTTTGCCTCGCAGCGCAGTGAAGTAACTCTCCTTCAGTATGTCGTATGTGGCTTCGGTCATCTGGATCTGGCCAGGAAGGTTGGTTGTCTCCATTCGAGATGCGACGTTCACCGTGTCCCCAAACAACTTAAAGCGTGGGTTTCGGATACCGACCACGCCAGCCATGAGTCCACCAGAGTTGATACCGATGCGGATATTCAGCGACTTGACCGTTGATCCCCATGGTTTGCGTGCGATCTTTTCGCTGACTTCGGGCATGCAGCGAATCATATCCAGTGCGAGGTTGGCGACGAGCTCGGCGTGGTTTGGGATCGGGTCCGGGCAGCCGCCGACGACCATGTAGACGGCACCAATGGTTTCCACCTTGTGGACTTGGTGAACGTCGACGAGCTTGTCGAATTTGAAGAAGAGAATGTTGAGCAGCTCGACGACATGTTGTGGCTTGAGTTTGGAAGAATAATAGTCGAAATCACACACTTCGGCAAAGAGCACGGTCGCATTGGCATACGCGTCGGCGATGAGTTCACGCCCGCTCTGCAGTTGCACGACGATTGACTCCGGCAGCATACTATTGAGGAGTGCCTTGGATCGCCCTTCTTCCATTTTGAGCTGCTCTTGCTGGAGCAGCACCATCAACTCACTCATGTAGCTGACTCGAATCGCGTACTCACGCGACTGGCTCGGTAGTAGGATCAGCAGGCAGAATAAACATGCGTACAGCGTCTCACTTGATACTCGCCCTCTCGTGTCACTCGAAGAGCTCCCGCTTTCGTTGGCGGGTATATACGCGAGCATCACGATCACGTATATCACCAGATAGCAGAGGCAGAAGACCGAGCACGGGAAAAACCGGATCGGTGTGCAGCTGTAGATGTACATGATGACCATGCATACCCACGAGACACCGTAGTCGTTCGTGAGTTTGTTGTACACGAGCGGGTACGCTGCGATGATCGCGATGCATATCCATGTGAGCCAAAAGTCTTCTGCATACGAGTGCTTCCGCGCTCGAAAGTAGGTGAGAAAGATCACGGGCAACACCACTGCGATCTTGAGCCCGACCACCAACGTAAACTTCGGCAGCTTGGTGTTTCCAACGTACGGTGTCGATGTCGTCGGCTTGATCGAGCTGGTAAAGTCAAGGTTCTTCCATAACACGACGTAGTCGTACGCGAACGTGGAGATCATGAACACGATGAGCGCCGTGAGTCCCCTCAGGTAGAGACGCCGCTGTGAGTTGGCGTAGTACTTGGCGAACGAATCTTCCATCTTGGTGATCACGGCCGACGACGTGATGTTGATAAAGTAGAGCGTGACAATATGGATGGCCACTTCATCCATGATCTTGAGGAAGATGTTGAACTCGCTCAGCGCTTTGGATCTCGATGCCGACGAATCTCTGGCCATGTCGCTCGATGACCGCTTGGTGGCGAGTGCCGTCGTGCTGCCGCCGAGACCGTTCGGGTCGGGCATCACCCTCGAGCTCATCTGGCGCACACTACCCAGCGCGTTGGCGGTGATCGCGGCGGTAGCTTCAGTGATCGTGTCCTGCGTGTTTCGGATCGTGGTCTTGCGCTTGGTGAGGCTCTGGGCGATCTGCGTCGAGGTGCTCGAGGACCGCCGCAGCTGTAGTGCGCTCTGCTTCCTCACGGCGGCCGTGGAGGAGATGCTACCTGCAGATCCCCCGAGCGGATCGTCGGGAATCGTGGACGTGGTCTGGCGCGCCATGCCGTGCAGCGAGCTGGGCGATGTCGGCAGCGGCCGCGGGTCCACGGCGTGCACACGGTGCGTCATGACGCGCGTCGTGGGAGGGCAGGTCACTCGGCAGCAGCAGTGATGAATGCCGCGTACAAACGCTATATATATATTTACATGTGAAACGGGGAGACAACCAAAGCAGAACGGTCATTGACCCCACCCCCCAGCACAGTATAGTATTATAGTGCAAATACATTGGCAGGCAGGTTTCCCCTGACAAACACTCTGGCACCTGCAACCGAAACGGACGAAAATTAGAATGGGTATAGCAATTATAGAAACGAGTAGGTTTCTAAGCGACGGATACGCGTCATGTCATTACGCCAAGAGTACAGTACAAACGACCAAAGCATGCCGTCGTCCTCACGTCGCAAGGCGCCGACGCGCGGTACCGCGGCCGCTGCCGCTGCACCGAAAGCACAAGCGCACGTCGTCGTGGACGTGAACGAGCGCGCGCTGTGGACGCCGACGTTTGAGACCGCGTTGTCGCTGCTCGTGATCCCGCGCGTCGTGTCGGCGTTGATCAACCCAATCGCCGACTGTGATGAGACCTTCAACTACTGGGAGCCACTCCACTACCTGCTGCATGGATTCGGGCTGCAGACGTGGGAGTATAGCCCCGCGTACGCGCTACGGTCAT
>JAADXF010000344.1:0-22234 GCA_023337575.1 Pythium chondricola | reverse complement strand
AGGGACCTTGACCGCACCCGAGAAGTCGGTGGAGTTGAACGTAGGGTCGAGATACAACTTCATTCTTTCTTCCGACGTGATGCCCACCAAGTGCATGATGGACATCCCTCGCAGACCAAAGCCAAAGTCGTAGAGGCGCATCAGGACCGCGAGGTGAGGCGCGAACGGCACCGCGGTGGCGGACAGCAGACTCTGCACAAATGATGAAGGGGACGTACCTCGGTCCTGCATTCGCACCAGTGCTTCATGAACCACGACTTGGGCTTCCTCCGGTCGAAACGACGAGCGACCGGCCTTGGTGTTAACCGCGGACAAGGTCGGTACAGCTGTGGCCGCTGACGGCGTACGCTGAGCGACAAACGCACAGAAAAGGCCCCGCGCCTCGGGGTCCTTGTCGAGACGTTGTAGGAGCAGTTCCTCGGTGGAAAGTGGTCGTAGCGACGAGCCGGTTCCAGACGCCTGAGGCGCTACTCCTGGCAGCGATGCATCCTGCGCCCATGACGACCAGAGTGCGGCGTTGTTGGGGTCGCGGGAATCTGCTTCTCCCGCGGACATGGTCCTGCCTCCCACAGAGACAGACAATGACTTCATCTCTTCGTCGGCTCCGTCGTCGCTGCTTCCATCCGCGAAGAACCTCACCTTTGAAACGACACGCTTACGCGCCGGTGGCGTCCCCGCGGGGGCACCTGGCGGCACAACGGTCAGAGGGTCGTCGGCAATGGTAAGACCCACACTGGGACGGATGCGCTTGGGGACTGGACGGCCACTGCCGGAGTAAAACGAATAGCGGATCGCGTGCTGGACAGACGTTACTTGGACAACCCCGGTACGCTTGTCCCTCCACTGGCGGTACCGACTGGTCGATGCCTCCCGCGAGAGTCCCGGTGAAAGCAGGTTGAGCAGATCGCCCACCATGGGCAGGCGACAGTCCGACGGCTGCTGGAGGAACTCCCGCAGACGGTGGTCTGCAGCTTCGATGGATCCCTTGGTCCAGGTCGAGACTAGAAGGGTAGCCTCAAAAGTAGGAGGGATGTAAGGGAGTGCACTGGCGAAAGCACACTGGAGACTTCAAGCCACTGGTCCCCACTCACTAGGTGAGCCAGTACCCGTGTGCCATCGGTGTCCACCACTTGTCCGAACTCGACGCCACCGGCCGTGACGCATCCCACCGCTTCTCGCAACAGAGCATTGGTCCGTGACCCAGTTGGCTCGCTGGAATCCACGAGCCGGAGCAGAGCAACCCTAGAGGGCACAGTGTAGGGTCCCAGAGGGTCCCCCGACTCCAACGCCACTGCGGTCACTCCTGACGAGTCGATGGGGGTAACCTTCACGTATAGGCCGGCGTCCAGCCCCGTCAACACGTCCTCGGGACGCAAATACAGCGTCGAACCAACCACCACGGACATGGTTGGTGAAGGCACTGGTGTTCTTTTACTGTACGCTTGCTGGCTACGAGATCGAAGCCACACTGTGCTACTCGTAGCTGTAAATGTAGGGCCACTGGCGTGGCCACAACGTGAACTAGATAATATCTAGTGGAGCGACCAGACGACACGGACGCGCCCCGCGTCCGTGTCGTCTGGTCGCTCCTCTGAAAACCGGTTTGCCACCGGTACCTTGCCCACTTGCAAACCCTCCTTGTTTTAGTTGGTTGGAGTCGACAGCAGCGCACTAGGGGAAGCACTGCGATCGTCGTCCACTATTACTTCGTAAGGTATGCGATAGTAGAGTACTACTAGTATACAATGCTGAAAGACCACAAGAAGTGAGGCCTTCATGTTGCTAGTACCCGTGACATTAAGCAGAACGATGAACAATGTCAAATTGGGCAGTTAAATACTCAGTTGAGGGCGCCGGAGGTCGTCGTCCGCCGCGATCACGGTGCCTTGAAACGTGGCGCGTTTGCGCGCTTCATCCCACGCGAGCAGATCCGATACCAGTGCCACCACGTCCTGGGCGACTTCGGCACCAAACGTGATCGCGATACCGGCGGCGTAGCTGGCCAGAGCACCTTGAATGTCGGCCATTCTTCGCAACTTGGCCAACAGATCTGGACACAATGGAAGCTGGCATTCGTCGGTGAAGACGTCTTGGAAATCTGTGCTGTCACGAAGAAGAGCGAGATGTCGGCCACGAACTTGCGGATGTGATCGGCGGAAACTCTCGAGACTATGACGAACATCGAGCACCACGTTCACCAGGATCTCGTCGAGGATCCGAATGCCGTGCTGAACAACTTTGCTTGGATGGGATGGAGCGTCGTAGGAGAGGTATTTGAGTTGTCGATCCCACACGTTGCAAAACGGCAGGTACAGCGCGATGTTTTGCAGCAGTGGTCGAGGTAGCCGCATTGTTCGATCCAAGAGGCCATTTAGGAGCTGCCGTTCGGGTGACTGAAACGCGGGGGCGAGCGTCGCTCTGGATAATACATACAGGTGGGAGACGCGCATCAGCTCGGCATACCGTTCGCGTCGAAGTGCTTCACGCATCAGCCGAATTTGATTCTGCAACAGGACAAGGATAGGGTGAGACGTTTCCGTCAGTCCATGTGATACAGCCTCGTACTTACCGAGACAGTGATCTTGAGATACAACTCGACATGCCCTCGTCGGTGAGCAGTGTCCGCGGCGGTCTTGTGGCGATCGTCTTTGAGAAAGATGTCGGCGCCGGCAGTCATAAGTGCTTCAACAGCTTGAGTATGCCCACGCTTGGCAGCGAGCAGAAGAGCGGTGCTGCCTTGCCGAGTCTGAGTATCCACATCCGAGCCCGCCTTGATGAGGATGGTCGCGATCGAGGCGTGACCTCGCTGTGCTGCGAGCATCAACGCGGTCATGCCTTCGTTGTTGGCAGCAGACGCGACCGCGCCCTTATCGATCAGGAACTGCACGACCTCATCTCGACCCTCTTGTGCAGCACGCATCAGTGGTGTGGTGCCCTTCTTGTTCGAGTAGTTTTGATCGGCGCCGAACTCCAGCAGCACTCGCACAACACCAATGTGACCAAAATGAGCCGCTGGGATCAGCGACATGCTCTTCGACTCATCATCAGCCCCGCGCTCCAGGAGAAAGCGCGTGGCAGCTTCGTGGCCTTTCTGAGCAGCCAAAAGCAACGCGTATGGTCGTTTTTCCTAGTGTTGGCATTGCACAGCAAAGTCGTCAACTGGACAGACCCACAGCATTCCGTTAGCTCACTTACATTCCACTGGTTCACGTCGGCGCCTTCGTTTACGAGCATCTCACACAGATCGAGGAGTTCATGGCGTACGCTGATCATTAACATCGTGAGTCCTGCTTCGTCTTCGGCGCGAACGAGCCTCGCGATCGTATCAGCTCCGCTGGGAGTCGACTTGATGAGCTTGAACAGCTTGTCCACGAGCGCGGTCTTTTGCTCCTTGACTGCTTGGAAGACGATATCTTTCGCACTGTCGTAGCAGAGCTCGCTCGGGAGGTACTGTTGGAAGATTGACACCGGGTCGGCGTCAAATTGGTTCGCCAGTCCATTGTACATCACCATGCTGAGCTGCTGCAGGTCCTCATCGTCCGTGTTCGAGTCTTCCATCGCCACACCGTCTTGACCAGCGTCGCCAGTCGCGTCTTGACCCGGTGGAGGCGCGGTCTCCGCTTGTGGTGCACTTTCCTGCACAGCAGCGGTGGCGTCTCCTTGGTCATGGGTCTCCACATCCATGCCCCCATCCACCACAGTGATGACTGCCTGTGGGAGCGTTTGCATGGCGTCTTGCTGCATCTCCTCACGCGGTTGAGGCACCGGCGCATCGTGTGACGAGCCCGCAATATGAATCACGGGCGCCGCGAGTCGCTCGAGAAAACGTCGGAAGAACCACGAGGCACGGTCGCGCTCATTCATTGGGGTCGGGATCATTGGCTGCCGCTGCTCCTGGTTCGCGTCATCTTCACGCTCATCGTCGCTGTCGGCGTGGGCGCGATCCGTCGCCTCGTACTGGAATCGCACTCGCTTTCTCGGTGGACTTCGGCGGTCGTCGTCGGCCATTTTTTTTACTGTGGGCGGTGGACAAAACGGAACGAGAATGTGGCGGCGATTCCGCGCTTGCAGGGGAGGGGCAGACAGACACTGCGGTGTGCGTACACGCGGGTTCGTCTGGGGCGGCGAAACTGCGGGGCGGCGCGGACGAGATCGAGAGTGGCGCGCACACGTGACCTACTGACTTGCGGTGCGGCCCTTTTTTTCAAAGAAGGGGGAACAACCCAGACAACGCAAAAACATTTTTATCATTTTGTAGAGGTATTTGAGGAAGTATTGTGTGATACAAGTGATATTGTATCGAGTTAAAATATTTATGGCTTTATAGAATTATTTAATATGATACTCATGAACTTGGTAGTGCATTATATAAAAATATCAATTATGGGAACTACATTCACTCTTGGTTTCCTTTCATTTTGCGTCAGGTTGCAAACATGGTTCGTGAGAGGCAAGCGCGGTTCGAACGTCGGCTATTGTGCGCGCTGTAGTTTTTGCTGTGAAGCCATCGACCCCCTTCCTGTATCTTCTCAAGCTGCGTCCGCAAGTACCTGAAGAACTGACCGATGAAGAAGGGGTACGCCAATAACTCTAGTCAACTGGCCCAGTGCATGTGGAACGGATGCAGTTCCCATCACAGCCACGCGCTTCAGCGACACCTTGGCGGCCGCTGCGTGCATGCGTGAAGAGCAGTCCAGGACCACCACTGCACTCCAGCATGAGGCCGCGGTGCTCGTGATGAAGGACGCGATGCGAACATCACCAAGGTCACAATGTGTGGAGCAGCACCCGCGTCCCTGCCTCTCGAAACGAAGTGACGCGTCATCAAGCGCCGTGTGATGTGTACGGTACTAAATCCTCAGCTACCGTCGTCTTTGTTGGCTATTCCGAAAGGATAACACAGCGATCACGCTCGAGATCACGAGTTCTGTACGGGGGAAACCGGTCGACAAAAATAGGATCCTCGGTCCATTGCGGTTACGTCATGCACCAAATGAGCCATGCCACACCCCCAACAACCGTGCGGTACATCCATCGCGCAAGCAGCGACCTCCAGTGGCCCGAAGCATGCGCTCCGTGGTGCCAATGGCGGGGAGAGCGGTGGCTCCCGCGAGCCCTGCGTCGCGTTCATCACCTCCGTCCTCACCGAGGCGTGCTCCTCCGCCCGGAGTTCTAGACACACCAAGCCCTCGAATTCGTGTGCCTGCGAAGCTCGGGCTGCAGGGGACTTTCCGCTCGCGGTCAAGCTCGATTGAACGCATCCTGGCCGAGGTACGCAACGCGTTTGACCCGAATTCACGCGGCATCCAGGTGTGGCACCAGCTCCTGCTGCTGTGTCTCATCTACGAGGTGATGATACTGCCGTACATCGCCGCATTTGAGCCACGTGGGCATGAAGCAAGATGGCTGGTCCCGGAACTCGGGGTGATCTACGTCTGTGAACTCCTCTTCCTGGCGGACATCTACGTCGAGCTCAACACCGGCTACTACGAGGACGGGAACGTCACGCTCGATGTGAAGAAATCCCGTGTCAAGTATCTCACGTCGAATTGTTTTCTGCTCGATATCATCGCGCTTCCTCCGTTGTCGCTCCTGCAGCTTGCCGTCCCAGATTTCCGCTTTTCGCCGGTGTTCCTCGAGTTCCACAAGTTTGCGCGGGTGTGGAGACTGCCCAAGTATGTTGTGATGCTCGACGATATCTACGCTCGACACTACGTGGTGCTGAAGATGTTCAAGGTGCTGCTGGTGACGACGATGCTGTGTCACTATGTCGCTTGTTTCCGGTTCCTCTTCGGATACGACGTGCATCACAACAACCATTGGCTTCCTCATCTGCCAAGTGGAGACCAGGGGGGTCGTCAACCGCATTCTCAGTATCTGATGTCTCTCTTCTGGGCATTTGGCTTGCTCACGGGTCTCTTCGAAGGCGAGCTACCAACCACGATCGTCGAGTTCGTCTTCACGATCTTCGTCCAGCTGTGTGGGTTCTCGCTGTTCACGTATCTACTAGCGACATTCTTCATGATATCCAAGTGCGAGAGTGGCCACGTCGAGACAGCAGAAGCGCGCATCAACCAGCTCAAGCACCTATTGTCCTTTCACCGCGTCCCTGAGTCGTTGCAACGTCAAGCGATCGAGTACCTCACGCGGTATTACACGCACAGCGAATCAAACGACCGCGAGGCGATGCGGCTTCTGTGCCCTTCGATTTCAAAAGATATTCAAGTGGAGATGCTCAAGGATATGGTCGGCAGTATCTTTTTCTTTCGCGACTGCGATCACCAGTTCATCATTGCTGTGACAAGTTTGCTCGAGCTCATCTCGCTTCCAGCCAATGTCGTGATCTTCAACATGGGCGATGAAGGTGATGCAATGTACGTTGTCAACTCTGGTGTTCTACACGTACTGGTGGAGGGGATCAAGATTCGAGAAGTCCGCAAGGGAGCATTTTTCGGAGAAATGGCTCTGTTTCTCAATCGCCCACGCTACGCCACCGTTGTGACCTCCACGTACTGCACTCTGTATGGGCTTGTTCGTTTTCACATCGAACGACTTTTCGAAGGCTATCCGGAATATGCGACCTCGATTCCCAAGCGAGTCGAGGAGATGGCACGTGTTTTATTCGGCAGAGCGTCTGGAGAAGCATTGATCATCCCCGACGCGTCTCTAATGCGGGGTAGTGACCCGAAACCTGAAGAAAAGAAAAAGTTTGCCGACATGATCCGAAAACACATCAAGAAAGACAAGACCAAGGTGGCTCCATCGTCTTCAGCAGCAGAGGTAAGAGGAAACGGACCAGCACAAGCAGATGTGACACTAGACGGTTCGTCACACTCCGCCGCGTTTAAGTTGATGATTGCTGCTGACACGATGCGCAAATCCAAGCCGGGATCAGGAGCTACTGAGCAGCAACAGAGCAAAAGCGACCAAGGATCATCGTCTCATGAACGGGAGCAGGGGAAGAGCAGGTCGGACTCGGTTCACGCATCGCGCCATACGGCAGCAGTGGACCGCGCGAACTCGGATATCCGACTATCTGCCACAAACATCGTCACTAGTGCACACTCCGAGATCTACAGCCAGGTGGGATGGACGGCATCAGGTGTGAAGAAGAGGTATTGGTGGTCTGCAGCACTTCTTTCAACAGCGATCGAGAGCGAGTCGAGAAAGCGCATGTGGTGGATCGGGATTCTCCAAGCGATTCTCGTCTACAACTGGTTCATGATCCCCCTGCAACTGGCGTTTCAGACACTGCGCCGCTCGACGTGGTACGTCGTCGCGCTCAACGTCATCACGGATCTTGTGCTCTGGGTCGACATCTACGGCAGTATGAACCTGTCGTACGTCGAGAACTCGGAGAAAATCTGGGACACGACCAGGACGGCGATTCGGTACTTCAAGGGCTGGTTCGTCTTCGACTTTCTCTGCGTTTTTCCGTACTGGTTCGTTGCCATGACTGCTCATCATTCTCTGCCACAGATTCCAAGGCTGTTCCAGATAATACGCGTCAGCGGTCACTTCAAAGAGCTCGACGATTTTGTCAAGCTCACCAGCAGGCAGCGGTTGCTCTTGCTTGGTGTACTCCTGCTGGTGTTGTACCATATCGTGGCGTGTCTACACTTCAGCATCACCTCCCTAGAAGGTTTCAGCAGTGCCATCGAGGCATGGATTCCGTCGAACGACATCGAGCTCGTGCGAGTGAATGCCTCGCACTTCTTGGACAAGAGTGACAAGCTTTACTCGATCGACGACCGTTTCGTCCGTCGACTCGGAGTGATGCAGTATTTCCGCTCACTCTACTACGCTGCCAACGTGTTGACCGCTCTGGGCTTGACAATCGAGCCAGCCAGCGACGCGCAGTACGGGTTCGCACTCATGTTCATGCTGAGCGGCTTCTTCATCACTGCGATCGTCGTGGACAACGTGCAGAAGCGATTCACTGCGTCCGCGTTCGAGCAAAAGGAGTTTTTCGCGACTCGCTCCAGGATTCAGATCTTCCTTCGACGCCAGAACACTCCGCTCGCGATCCACAAGCGCGTCAATGCATTTCTCGACTACTGGTGGTCATCGCACCGTGGCGCGGTGATCAACGAACTGCTGGAAGAGCTACCTGAAAAGATCAAGCGTGACATCTTGCAGAGTATCTGCCAGCCAGCACTGCAAACGCTGGCGTTGCTCCATGGTGTCCGGCCCGTGCTGACTGAGCTGGAGACCGTGTTCCTCAACAACGTCAGTTTCGTTCTGTACGGACAAGGCGAGATCGTGTACCGGCAAGGAGACTACGCGAGCGGCCTCTTCTTCTTGCTTGTCGGTGAAGTTTGCATCATTTCGAATGGAGGCGCACCGAGATCCATCCACCAAGGCGGATTTTTTGGTACTGCTGCGTTGCAACTGGATGGGAACGCGGTGAGTTACACTGAGCTTGTGACGGCTACCAGCGGCTGCATCGTTTTGTTCGTCAGCCGTGAGCATATCCAGGCCATGAAGCGCACGTTCGATGCGTTGGAAGATTCGCTAAAGGCTCTGGAGCGACGATTACTCGACCCAAAGCTGTCGAAGGCATCGACCCTACGAACTGGTGGTGGCGGAGCCAGCTCCCGTCGCAGTCGCGGCCGATTTCAGGCATTGGTGCATGCTGCGTGTGGAGACGACGTAGCCGTCATCGATCCTGACTCGGTGTACATGCTCGCGTGGGAGACATGGCTGTTCCTTGCGATGTCGCTCGAATGGTTCTTCATCATGTTCTTCATCTGCTTTGGCGTGTCCGAGGAACGCATAGTCGCGGCTGATGCCATGATCGTCGTGATCGAGGTCCATTTCGCCATCGACATGTTTATTCGAATTCGGCTCGGCTACTACGAGTTCGGAAACAAGATCATGGTACCCAAGCTGATTCGTGCCAAGTACTTCCGATCCCAAGACTTCGTCGTCGACTTGGTCGCGCTCCTGCCACTCTACATGACCAACTGGGGCTACACCCCAAGCGGCCGTGCCGAGTTGTACAATATCAACAAGCTCTTTCGCCTCATCAAGGTGCCAATGCAGTTCCAGGCGCTCGAGAACAAGTACCTCAAGCGCACGCTCGAACTTCGACTGTTCAAGCTGGTGTACTACACGTTCCTGTTCTCGCACGTGTGTGGCTGCATCTGGTTCGACTTTGCGTCGAATGCGTCGGGTTTCCACTCGCTCGAGGGCATCTTCGATTCGAACAGCACGGAGGCACCGTCCACGTTCGGGTCAGACCGTTGGATGCCCCCCAAGTCGCTTGAAGGCGAGAGTCTCGCGCTCCAGTACTTCTCGTCACTCTTCTGGTCGTTTGGCCTGGAGTCCGCATCCAACACTGGCAATCTGCCCAAGACCATACCCCAGAGCATCTTCACCGTGTTGACCATGACGGGTGGGTTCTTCTGTTTGGCGTACGTGATCGGAAACCTGTCGGATACCAACGAGCTCCTCGACGCCGAGAACCGCGAGTTCTACGCCAAGCTGAACTCGCTTCGTCACTTGATCTCGCACTTTGAGCTCCCCCCGCAGATCGCAGACAAGTTCAAGAAGTACTTCTTCTTCAAGCATTTCCACTCGATCACACAAGAGTACTTGCTCGAGCAGTGTCTTCCGCCGTCCCTGCTCACGGATATTCGCATGGTGCATCTTCAGCCCATGATCATGAAGGTCAACTTCCTCATAGGAATGGACGCGAGCGTGACGCGGATGCTCGTGTCCCAGTTCAGCCAGCTGCTCATCGTCAAGGATGAGTTCGTGTACAAATACGGTGAAGAGGGGAGCGACATGTTCTTCGTGTTCACGGGTGTCCTGTGCAAGTTGATCCCACAGGAAGACTTCGCTCGCGACGCGTCGGTGATCGAACGGAAGGCGCCGACACAACTCATGCCCGGGCATGTCGATCACGAAGAAGATGGGCAGCCACCGAACCCAGGCATCATTCATAACCTTCCATCCATCGTGCCAGCCGTTCGACTCGTTCCGAGCGAGCTGACCAAGATGAACGAGATCACGGCGGGAAGTTACTTTGGAGAGAACGCGCTCTTCTTCAACGGAGTTCGTTCCTCGTACGTACAAGCCACCACCTCCTGCATCCTGTATCGGCTCTCGCGAGACTCTCTCGAGCTCGTGTTTGAACGGTACCCAGCGTGGAAGGAGACGGTTCTTCGCATCATCACCATACACCAAGAGCAGCAACGCCTCAATCGACTCGCATACGAAGAGGAGCAGAATGCCGTGATCCGGGGCATGGTAGCGCAAGGAGATCAGTTCTTGGGGTTCCGCCGTTCGCGATCGAGGCAAAAACAGAGCCAAAACAACACAAGGAACCTGGCATCGACTGGTGCTGAGAAGACGTACGAAGCGAGTGCGACGGTTTGTGGGCTGAGCCATGTTCCACAGTGGATCATAGAGCTCGGTGTTGGTACCAAAGCGCAGAGCTGGTACCATTTGCTCTGGCTCAAGCTCACTACGGTGGCTACGATCTATGTCTCGCTGGTTGTGCCGTACCGAATCGCGTACGACTCGTTGCTGCGCTCGCAACCGCTTGCCATCATCTGTCGAGAGCTTGAGCTGGTGTGTGAGTTCGTGTTTGTGTGGGACATTTGGTTCAACTGGCGGCTACGTGGTAGCCAAGACTCGATGGAACTGTATGAGCAAGACCACCGTGACGCATACAAGAAAGAGAGGCTCGCCTGGGACCTGGTGGCTGCATTCCCGCTTGATTACATACTCTCGAGTCTGTCGCCCAGCCCGTGGTATCGCATGAATCGGTGCTTGAAGATGCGCAACCTCATGCACTACCTGAACGAGATCAACCGGCGAAGCATCACCAATGAAATGCACCGCTTGCGGTCGACGTGCCTGGTCTACATCCTCACGATCTACTGGAGCGCGTGCATGTACTTCGTGGTCGCAGTGTCGGACGGGTACGGCGACGTGTGGAATGCATGGCAACCGTCCTCCAGTCTCAAGATCACCGAGCTGGATGACCCGCCGCCCAAGCAGATTACACTGCGAGTGCTACGTGGACTCTTCTTCGCGACCACGGCGTTTGTGAAGAAGGGCAAAACGTTCTTCCCGGAGACGACGTTCCACTTGGTGTTTGCCGTCGTCACGTGCTTTGTTGGATTGCTTGTGATGGCGTTCATGCTCGGTGAGATCGCTAGTCTCTTCATCTCGTACATCAGCAACGAAGTCGAGTACCGCAAGAACCACATCGCCGTCGAGCTGTACCTGGGACGCTGGAAGATCCAGGGCGACCTCAAGAACCGGACACAGGCGTTCCTGTCCTCGCTGTGGTCCTCCCATCGCGGTGTCGACTACCAGGCGCTATTGGAAGAAGTACCGACAAGTGTGCGCACCGAGTCGGTTCTCAACATTGCGCAGCGGCCATTGCGAGGCTTCACTGATTCCATTTTCCGACCGATTTGTCGTGCCGCCGATGGTGAGTCCCAGCAAGCCAACATCGAATTGCTCACGAGCACACTGGCGCAACACCTCAAGTTCGAAGGCTACCCGCACGGCGAGCGTGTCATCGTTGAAGGCAACATCTCCAAGGCCATGTACTTTGTCGTGCGAGGGTACCTGCTGAGCTCAAGTCGGTCCCACCCGACCCTGTACACCAACCTCTCGTTCGTGCGTGGTGACTACTTTGGCGAGAGCGGCTTGCTCGGCTACTCTGTGAGCGCGTTCTCGGTCAGTACGATGCGTGCGTGCGATCTGCTCTCTCTCAGCGCGGAAGACTTGCTGGACGTGCTCCACTCGCACCCGACTTTCAGCGTCGCGCTCAAGATCGCCGACGTCGCAGCACTCGAGATGAAGCAGATACCACTGGCGGGCAACTCACGGACAATGGAGATGCGATGGGGGCACACACTCATGAGTGTGGTCAACAGTGAACGGCGCACGTGCGATCAGTCCTGCAGCGATCGAGCCGAGCGTAGAGCGCTAAGAAAGACGCGAGCCATCCTGAACCGGTCCTTCGTCACGCACTCGACTGAAGAATTGTATGGTTCGTTCCGTGTGCTGCTCCAGATCATCGTGCCCAACGGATTCACCAACCTCCACGGCGCCGCGCGAGGCACGGAAGGCAGCAATGAGAATGGAGGAGCGAGTCGGCCAAGCGATGGGTTCAAGGCACCGACACCAGAGCTGCTGGTGCGCTCGCCCGACGGACAGCTCGTACGAAGTCCAAGTACAGGACCACAAGTCTCGGCTCTCTCGGAACGCACCGCCAGCCAAACGAGCCGCGTCAACTTGGTGCACCTCGCCAACAACTCGGAGCGATACGATGTGACTGTGCCTGCCCTCGAGCATCGTGAGACCATCGACCCCACCCAGCCGAGCTTCGTCTCACCGCGTGCTACGCCCACGAGTCGATCCCGCTCTCCATCAAGAGAGCTCCAGCACCGCCGGTCCATCGCGTAAGGTAGATGATACCCCAAAATACCGGAATTAATCCTAAACAACTTATATGAGTACATATGAAAATGGGCCGGGTTTGGAACCCGCGACACCGACTTGAAGCCCGCGTGAAGGGAGTGAATGTTGCGTCCAAGTTGCCGACACCATTGAGTCGATCGGTGAATGCGAATCTCGTGGTGAACGCGGACTTCGCCATCTCTTCCTGCCGCACACGACGTTGCCAGCATGGAGTTCCTCGTCCACAACATCTCGCACTCGGACCTCATCGTCGAGCTCTCGTGGCTGCGTGACGACGACCACGCAACCAATAAAACCAACGCCAACGTGTCCGTCGCTTCGTCGGCGGTCGACACGGTCGCCGTTGCCGACCACACGCACACGGCCCCCGTGCTCACCAATGAAGGCCACGCAGTCGCTGCCCCAACATCCTCCTCCAGCAGCTCGGACGCTTCATCTAAACACCAACAGTTTGTGAATGTGGGCGGCGACCATGTCCCCCTGACACTCCTGGCGCGACCCAAGTTCAGCCTCTTCCAGCAGATCAGCCAAGCCATCATGGACCGTGTGGAGGAGCTGCGCAGTGCCGAGAACCAGAATACTAAAGGCGGCGTCGAGTCCCCCGTGGAAAACGCCAACACCAACACCAACGCCAACACCAACACTAATAGTACCAGTCCGACTCTGCGGCCATCGGCGCCACACCATTTACACGCGAGTATGCTCGACATCGCGTCGGAAAACAGTGCGACGGCCCTCAACGGCAAGACGCGCCGCGTGCGCTGGAAGGCCACGTGCAAGGACACGCAGTCGCCCATCGGATTCAAGCTCAACCAGAGTCCCATTCCCGTCACCGACCTGCAAGATTTTCGATTGCGCGGTGGCTTGGACATGGTCGACATTGTGCAAAAGCACTGGAAACGCGTAGGCATCACGGCTGTCTACTTCCCGCTGATCGCGCTGCTGTTGCCCAAGTGGCTGCAAGTGCTCAAGGAGTTCAAGTCGGAGAACAGCAAGCAGCTCGTGTACTTGATCAGCGGCGCCGGCATCCCACGCAATGTATCGCACAGTATGCAGGGGAATTCGACCGAGACCACCGCGCGGCTCATCGGCGTGTTCGTGCATCAGTATTACCCGCAGATGGAGGTCCACCAAGTCCACTCTGGCTCCAATATCTTCCGGTACGTATGGATGGACCTGACCTAGGGACCTTATACTTGACCGATTGACTGTGGTCCCTCCTGTAGATTCGATGGCAATGTGCATTTCATGACGCGGGAGCTGCGTCCACGACTCGAAGCACACCGTGATACGATCGTGGAGCGCAGCGGCGAGGCCTGGCGGTCGCATTTCCACGTCACGATCGCCTATGCGGACGGTCCGCCCGCTCGACTGAGTGCACTGAATGCCTCACTCCGCATCTTTCGCCCGTCCTACCTGCATGTGTGGCAGCTCAAGACCTACTGGCACGAGCGCAAGCTATCGATGGATGACGTGGATTTCCACTCGTTCGAGAACATTGAAGCGATGCCGTGTACCTACTTCCACGACGCCGACGAGATGACCCAGCTGCTAGTCCAAGAGATGCGTGTGTTTCGCGACCAGTTTTTGGAAGGCGAGAACCGAGGCGAAGTCGGCAGTTTCTGGCTGCGTAAGTCCCGCAAGCCCGTGCTCGCCGTGCTGCTCATCGAGAAGGAGGACGAGCACGGCAACAAGAATCTGGTGGTGCACCGCGGCATGAACTGCGAGGTGTCCATGCCCACCGGTTCGCTCTGCGCCGAGCGCAATGCGATCGGCAGTGCTCTGGCTCGAGACCCGACACTGCGCCGCGAATCGCTCAAGATGATCGGCGTGCTCGGCGTGAACCTGGATGGCGCCAAGAAACCGACGACGCCAACACCATCGACCACCGACACGAGTGCGACCTTGTTCGCCAACATTCCGTCGGTCTCCGCACCACCAACAATATCATCGTCAGTGGAGGCGACACCGCCGCCGCCATTGCGGATCAAGAGCCCGCCTGCCAACGGCAACGCCAACAAACGAGCACTGGAAAACACCAATCTGTCGTCGCCGAGAAAGCCCAAGCGGCCGCGGACATTCTCGTGCGACGATGCGTCGGTGGAAGCCGCGCTGTACCAGCAAGACCAGCAGGATCGGAATCCGTTGGCGCCGTGCGGAGCCTGCAAGGAGTGGCTGCTCAAGATCGCCGAGGTCAACCCGTCGTTCCGCGTGGTCACGTTTGAGAACGCGCGCTGTCGCAACGTGTACATCAACCAGATCATGTGAGGTGGGCGGAGACCCAGACAAAAACGCCGCGCCGCCAACAGCAAGTTGCGACAGTACTAGACTAAACTGGCGGCAGTCTCCGGATGGATACTGTATCCGCGAAAACACTGGAGATCCTGCGTCTAAATGGAGAAAACGATGAAGTACACACGTACGCAAGTTAGATACGCAGGTTTCCGTGTTGGACAAAGATATCCCTGCTATCTTTGTTTTGGTTCTTCTTTGTGTGGGGGTTCTAGCGTCCAACTTGCACACACTGGATTTAGACTGGCAAAGAGCCAAGAACAGAAGGATACCGTAGGGTGTGCTGTGGGTTCCGCTAGAGAAAAATAAGTCGGACTATTATAATAAGAACGTTCACACACCTGGATTGAAGACTGCATGTTGGACGTTGGTCCTGGAGCGTTTCAAACCGAAGTGTATGTAGGCAGCGAATTGAAGTTCACTGCTCCAGTGACTGGACGAAGGAAGAAAGGAAAGATAACAGTCAGAAAGAAGCGACAGTGCTGAAGTGGCTACACTCAGTGTTCGGATACATGCTGGCACCATACGTCGTCGTTCAGTTGGTGATCCGTACATCCTGTACAGTGCATGCATTCGCATACAGTCACTACGGTACAGAGTGCTTCAACCGGATTTCGTCTCACAGCCTTCGCCTCGTTCCTAGCTCAGCTGCGCCAAGGTAGCTTCAACATGAGGCCTCTACCATGCACGAAACTGGCTGCGAGACAACATCCTGCGGTATGAGGAGCTCGATCACGCTAATGAAGCTTCGGATCGCCAACACTTGATGTGCTGCTTGGGTGCTGCGGCTGGTGTAATCATTCACCAACGACTTCATCCATCTGCCTGTGGTGGCCGACTCAATTCCCCAGGAGTTGGTGGTTCGCGGTTCTTCCTCGTTCCCAACATGGCTAACTTTCTTGCTGTTCCAAAAGTGGGTGGATGCACTGGTTGAGTAAACCCCTCCCCCTCCCCTTGCCCTAACGATGCCGCGCTGCCAGAGTGACACACCGGCGTGTGCGATCGCAAACCTCGCGCGACAGACGAGCCGCTCCGCCACGATGCCACAGCAATTCTCACGCCAGCATCAGCCGGTGGTGGGACGCACTTTGTCAAAAAAAAAAAAAGCTGGGTCGACGTCACAGTTCGTGGTCACAACCCAATCAGCATTCCCAACAACTCACCCACGAGTATCGGTATGGGCCTCGAAGTCGAGACCTCCTTATCGCTGCACGGCTCGCCCATGGCGCCCGAAGAGCTCCTCCAGATGAACGGACCCAGCTTCGGTGTGTGGGGTGCCGACGAGCGTGCCGTGGCGCGCGCGAAAACCGCATCCCTGAGCGGTCTGCCGAAGAGCAGCAAGAAGCGCGCGATGCCAACGGCGATGCGCAAATCGCACAGTGATAAACCACTCTCGCTCTCCACCAGTGCACCAACACTCACCCCAGCGATCGCGACCAGTACCTCGCTCGAGAGCGGTATGCAAGACACCGACGACAACCAACTGTTGGAACCGCCGAGCAGCTCCGGCCGACGCCAACTGATCATGGACCGCGCCGACGAAATCATGCACCGCAAGAAGCAGGTTGGCATGCAGCTCGGCGAGACGTGCCCCGTGTGCCTCACGGACGATGTGGACACGCGGCTCTCCAACTGTGGCCACCGCGTCCACGCCAAGTGTATCAAGCGATGGATCTACCAGTCGGACGCCAAGTGTCCCGTGTGTCGAGAACCCGTGACAGGAGTGGAAGAAGCCTACTGTGGCCCACCCAGTGCTATCTTCGTGCCATTGGAAAAGGACCTCGCGGATTTCACATCAGAAGACACGTCGTCTTCGGACAACCAGGCCAACGAGTGGGGCTGGTTTGAAGAGTTCGACGACTTTGAGGACACGATGGAAGAAGACGATCTGATCAAGCACCTCCACTCCCGCCGCTGCCACTCCCTACAGGGCCAAATGCTGGGCGGTGGTGCCACGTCGCCTCTATTGAACCGTGAAATGTCGACCACATTCGAGGTCTGCCGGACATTCCCTCCACTGCGGCCAGAGTACGACACACTCTACGCCGACTCCAAGCACGAGTTCATGCGGAGCCTGCCGTCCCACCGCCACATGGCTGCCAAGATCCAGATCCGCAGCTTCCGCATCGTCGAGACCAAGAGCAAGACCCAGCATGCCGAGTACTTGATCGAGCTGCAGTTGGATCGACGGTACTTCAGCAAGTGGCGCCGCTTCTCGGAGCTCAGCAAGTTTGTCAGCACGCTCGGCACAAACCAGTTCCACCGCACGCTCGCGGCGTGGGCTGAGCTCGAGGCCGCGAGCCGATGGTTCAACCGCCTTGAGGTGCCGTACCTCCACCGGCGGTGCCGCATGCTTGAGCAGTTTGCCCACGCGTTGCTACAAGAGGCGTCCACAGCTCACTCGCTCGCGGACCTTCTCGAGGGTTAGCTGGCGACAGCGTGGACCGACAATTTTCAAAAGCCGCAGCCAATGTGGCTGACGAAGGATGTGTCGGGTGGGCACACACGATGGCAACGTTACCAACTGCAACGAAAATTCGGACATGTGTAGATGATACTGAAAATTGTCGATCCGCAAATCCGATCCCCACCGCAACAGCAGCCAATGCTCGCAGCCGCATCCACAACCGAGTGAGTAGATACAGTATTTATAAATGAATCACCCTCCGGCGTGCTGCTGAGTCTAACTCGGCAGATCGTTTCAGAGCTTAGAAAATTTGATGCATGCGCACGAAGAAGGAAATGAATAGGGGCAACTTTCGATGTTCCACAAGTGTAACTCGCACATCAGGACACGAGTGAAAAATCTCGGCGTCCTGCTCATTTGGGAAGCAGAACACACGCATACCGTCGTTTCAATACATTGTACGGCGTTTCTCGGCACTGCCGCATGCGCCAGCAAGCAACCACAGACAGGCGCTTCAACGAGGACAGGGTGTACCGTACAGTCTGTACGGTACACCCTGTCCTCTTTGAAACCCGCCGGTACGGTACTCACAGAGATGAGCGAATGAGTCGCCACCAGGCAGAAGTGGCTGCCCGGGCTTATGCACGGACCGGGTGCAACCTGGATCAACGGAGTTGATGCCAGGAAGAAATAAATCAAGCGGGCTTGGGGCTTTAGACAGCGTGGTTATGCTGCACCACCTGGTGGTCGGTCTATGCAAAGGTGTTCTATTAATAGTTCGAGCGAAGAGACGCATGCACGCTATTAATAGTTCTATTAATAGCGTGCATGCGTCTCTTCGCTCGAAGCAGAAAACGGTGGTTGTGCAGTGCACGGTGCACACCGACCGGTTTTGTGTTTTCCAAGCATGGTTGTTTGTTGTCGGATGCATCAAAGGGTACGG
The DNA here is from genome assembly GCA_023337575.1 of Pythium chondricola. Taxonomy (NCBI): domain Eukaryota; phylum Oomycota; class Peronosporomycetes; order Pythiales; family Pythiaceae; genus Pythium; species Pythium chondricola. The sequence goes on along the minus strand of JAADXF010000344.1, from coordinate 4,145 downwards.
GTGGTGACGCGGGCATGGACGAAACGCGCAGGGCTACATACACACGCCACTCTAGCGAACGTCGTCATGCGTGCCCTATGCGGTGCACTGGTATCCACCGGTATGGATTGACGAAGGTGCATTCGGAGGCGTACAGTAACTGCGATTTTAATCGCGCGAGTGGGCACGGTTGGAAACCACAGGAATAGGACCGAGCCAAATGACGGTTCTTGTGTCAAGAAGAAGAACGAGTTGAGTGAAGTCCCACTCTGGACGCCTTGAACTTCAACTTGAGTTTGATCCGGTGACGCGCCGCACTCATCCTCCTGGTCCAGAAAAGCCGCGCCAATCAATCAACTTGATTGAATCAAGGTCTGCTTGGACAGCCTTTGGTCCCACTCTCCAAAGCGACCTATTGTGCATAGCAAATGCGCATTGCAATTTGCAACTCAACTTCAGAAAAGTTCTGCATCGACGCCGTCGAGTCACCTTTACGACACTTGCGGGCCGCGACTTGCCGTTGCCCAGAGTTGCACGGTATCGACTCATCCCAGTGAATTTATTTTCTGTGTCCCGCAAGTTGCGGCACGTTTCTCTTCCTTCCTCCCAATCCGCGTTGCTCTGGAATGTTTGGGTTCGCTGTCGGTCGGTGTTGGTGTCCTCAGTTACAGCACGATGCGCCTCCTTGTTTCTCTACGACTCTGATCGGATCAGTGGCGTTACCGTAGGGTACAGAGTGTCGTGCTTGATCTCTTGGATCGCTTGATTCTTCCTCAGTGATGGCAGGTGTGCAGTAGGCCGGGATGTTTACTGTGTTGGTGGAGATGCTGGTGCAGTATCGGGGACTGCACCAACGCAGCAGTGTGCAGTGCAGTACCGTGCAATTCCGAGTCGTGCGCAATCTACCGAACAAGATCAGCATCACTTCAATAGTGTAGTGGGGCAACCAATATTTCGGCAGGTCAGGCGGACTGTGGCAACGACGCAAGTTGTGCCACGCTGCGCCCCTCGAGCGTCACCTCCCTCTCCATTTGGGGGTGGAGTCTCCATCACGCTTGATTGATTCCAAGCACTCATTAGTCGCCACGAGAGAACGGAAATTCGAAGGGTGCGTGTGGACAGCAACGTATTACGGTAGAACGTAGAACTTCTACCGTTCGCAAACTGCTCCTCTTCACTAACATCTTTATTCACCCGGTGCGTACACCTGAACTTGCGGCTCTGTAGGCAATATTTTGTAGGGGACAATGGAGAGCACCAACCCAGCTTCGAATCGAAGCCATCGCCATTCAATGGGTGCATGCAGACTCAGCGACACCAAGAATCTAGGATGGGTACAGTACTATGCCGTGTCAAGTCCCAACTTACGACATTGGACAAACCATTCGGTTCGCCTGGAATCGTGTAAGTTACTGTTCGCGAGTCCCACTCAAATGCAGCGACACATTACAGTACGTGTAGGACTGGGCAGCAACCCAGCGACATCACGCCATCGTGCTCGCAATTGTTGCCGTCGCTTGCTGAAGGCTCGACTACCAACTTCATACAGTCGATGGTTGCACGAAGTCATGTCGGTGGGTTGACATCGTACTTGTGCCGCCGCCGGTTGCAGCGATCTCTTGCTCAATGATCTCCAGTTGGGCAACGAAGGCCCCACCATGACCAAGCTTTCAAGCACTGCGTTCCTTGAGTCTGCCCACGTGACCGACATGAGACGCGTCCTACGTGCCGTCGTGGATGAGCCGTGGTTCTTCCAGAACGTATGCATCTGCCTCCAAGATAGAAAGACCGAGCTAGAGCGCGAAGGGCTCTTCGCCGACAGTATGGTGGCGTTGGCGTTGATGTTTCGTGCGATTGTTTTCGAGCTTCAGGAGTGGGCAACCGACGACGATTTTTCCGACTCGTCAGCGACGTCGATGCATGGATGCGGAGTCTCCAACGTGGCGCCGTAGAGTTGGAGCCTGCGCTACTCGCAATCGCCGACGTGCTAGCGATGTGTCTGCAGTCGGTGCCTGGACGCCGACCGATCGGGTTAGACGCCAACCCGTTCTTGTGGATTCGATTGCACCAACTTCAACTCTCCGACGACGGCCTGGAAAATCCAGAGAATAACCGCCGCCATCGCGAGTCTAAACATGACAACGACGAATCCAACTTTCGGAAAGTTGGTGTTCTTCCGACCGACCTGGAGATTCGAAGTCGAGAGCCACCACACTTACCGACTCAACCGCCTGTTGGGGCACCCCTAGATCGCCGACTCGACTTCCACTTCCGCCTTTTGCGTGAGGATGCAGTAGCACGCGTGCGACGTGGTGTGCAGTGGGCTCCTCGGCCTGACGTGCTCTCAAAATGCCTCAAAACACGGTAGTGGAAACCGCCGCATGACGCCATCATTCCGATGCTTAGTGCTGCTACGGGTATGAAGCTTGAGCGATTGGAAGGATCGGTCCACACGGGTGTTTTCTTGGTCGTGTCCGCGCTGCGGGAAAGAGTCACATGGGAGCATCATCAACCATTCCAATCTGGATCGTTGGTGTGTATCGCGTGCGACGTCGACGCATCGGCCCCTGACGCCGACAGTCGGCGCCAACTCAACTCTGGATTCGCTCCCGTCGGCGCCAACAAGTTAGTGTTTGCCACAATCCACGACACCGAGTCTATTAATACCACGGACGCCAACCGATTCACTGTTCGTGTCAGGATCGCCGAAGCAGACGGAATCGCGTCGCTCATTCGCCAACTCCCCACCACTGCAAGCACCAACTTAATGCTGCAATCACACACCAAGTGTGTCTTATTCATGGTCCACCAGGCACGGGCAAGGGCTACGTCGGTACCAAGATCGTCAGGGCGATTCTGGACCAACCAGCCGCCAATGTTGGTCGCATCCTCTGTGTGTGCTACACTAACCATGCGCTGGACCAGTTCTTAGAAGCGTTGGTGAAAGAGGGGCTTCCACTGGCAGATATCGTCCGCGTCAGCGGTCGCAGTAAGTCGGCGTTGGTAGACTCACGGTCGATCACCCATATCAAGCGTGAGGCATCCACGTCACGACAGGAAATGTATCGCTTTGGTAACGACACGCGTGCGAAGAGATCGAGAGCCATGTATTGACTGGGTTTGTATCGGAGTAGGAGTTCCTACCGTGGTTACAACGTACCCACCCGACCGAGTACGCCGACATCTGTGGTCCGTGTAACCTCACGAATCACCAACAAAGGTAGAAGACCTGGTTGCGTGGGGATCCAACCCAGACCCACAGTAGACTGTGGCGGGTGCCGATCGCCGAACGGCAGGCCATCGCCAACGAATGGAAGCGGCAGTGGCAGACAGCGATGGACAAGGCCATCCACCGACACCTACGCCAGTACAGTGAGCACGTCATAGAGGCCGAGCAGCTCGCCAACGCCACACTGCTACGTCTCTTTCGTCAGGCCAGAGTCGTTGGCGTCACCACGACTGGCTGTGCGATCCACCAGACTCTGATCCGAGCGTTGGCGCCGAAAGTCGTCGTCTGTGTAGAGCGAGGTCCTGGAGGCACATTTGTTGGCGTGTCTATCGCCGGTGACGCAGCAGTTGATCCAGATCGGCGACCATCTCCAGTTGCGACCGATCGTGAATGAGCACACGCTGAGCCATGAGCATGTACACAGCCAGTATAACCTAGACGTGTCCATGTTTGAGCGACTGATGCGTGAGAGAAAGGAGGTACCTGGTGCATTGGTGACGCTGGATGTACAGCGTCGGATGCGGCCCGAGATCTGTGACTTGATACGCAAGACGCTGTATCCTGTGCTACGTGATGGTGACAATGTGGTAGCCGAGTACCCTGCCACGACAGGGGTCCGAAAAAATAATACAATAGAAAGTATTACGGGTATTTTTGTATTTCAGTATTTATTATTGCTGATGGCCACTCAAAATAAATATCGATATTGTATTGATTAACGTTCATATGATGAAACAATTGAAAATACCGTTAAATACGAAACATACAGGCAATAACACGTTACAAAGACGGGAAATTGGCTGAAAAATAACGTGAATATGCTGATATATTATTGGAATATTTATTATTTTGAGATGGGATATTCAGTAATTGATTATTTCCTCTCGACCAGATTAATAATAAGGTTATTGTATTCTCGGACCCCTGGACCACAGGT